>CM057809.1:96741977-97039477 GCA_030067965.1 Latrodectus elegans | reverse complement strand
TGAATTAATATAACATGACATTTTTATGACATCTTTGGAGCAAATTGCTTCACCCGAATAAAATCTGTAAAAGATGTGAAGAGTTTCTATTTTTTGGATAAGGAAAACAAATAAAAAAATTAATGAAAGTCGTCTAAAAAGATTAAGGATCAAATAAAGGATTTCTTTGAAATGGACAGAAAGAAATTCCTCCACATTTCTCTTTTGAAGGTACGAGAGATATAATAGGCAAAACATTTCATTACGGTAAAGAAATTAAACTATTATCATTTAGTAAAGAATTATATTAATCTATCTATCTATATAATAATATTTTAATTTTCATTTATATATCGATATCTAATTTTCTGATTTTGTTCTAAAAAATATCTCAAATGTAATTCTATGGTTTTTTGAGAGTTTTTAAAATTAATAAAACCAAGTAATCGTTTGTGTGTTTTGAAACAGTAAGTTATTAGCATACAAGATTGCTAAACTGAAATATTACGAACATAAAAAGTAATTTATTACATTTGATAAAATGAGAAATCTAATTCCAAAATGCGAATCCTAACTATCCTAAATTTCTAATTATATCTATTAAAAAATTCATCATAATGTGATATTATCCGTTATTCTATTTAATTTTGCTTACAACATTTCATTATAAAAACTTCTTTGTAAACTTGAAAATCAGAAAACAAATTCCTGTAGTAACCTTCTCTATCTATGCTTTCTACTCTATTTGTGGGTGTGTCAAAAACTGTATGACCCAGCCTGCTTTTTTAACATGAAAGCAACTTATCTAACAATTATCTACATTAATTTCCATTTTATCTATGGGCATAATTCAAACTAAAAAATGTTATCAGTAATACATCATCGTTTTGTTTCTCTCTCACTTTTGCTTCAAACTTAAAATAGTAAAATATATTAACAAATCACTTAATGCAAATAATTTTGCTTAAGTGACCAAATTATCTATATATCTTAAGAAACGTTATTTAAAACACATTAAATGAAAGCTTAATTCCTTTTGGTAAATATTTCTAAATACAAAATACTACATGAAATAGAAAAAAAATCAATTTTGTAATTTCATATGATAGAATGACGACTAATTTAAAGTATATTTAAAATCTCTCAACATATTTAAATCTAAATTTAATTAAATTGTTAATTACATGTATTGATGAAAATATTTCTATCCTGACAAAGGATTATTGAAATTTATTTTCTTCTCAAATTAACATTAGAAAATAAAGTACAACGAATAAAATTTTAATCACGTAATTTAATTTTCAGTTTTAATTAATCAAGTTAATTGAAGCTTTTGATTTAAAGATCACATTTGTTACATAATGCCTGATTTATCTTTAAAATTGAAATTTAAGATATAATTTCCGAGAAAATTATTTAACCTTAAATTGTATGTTTCATCTTAACAAACCAATTAAAATTCTTAAAGAAAAAAACTAATCTTGTCTTGTAAACTCATTTTTAGATTAAAATATTCGTCTTAATTTGCTTGAATGCAAAGCTCTTATTTCTAATAAAAATTTCAAATCGTAGAAAATTAAATACATTTAAATTTGTTTTTAGTTTACTGGATCTTAAATAATTTTAATAAAAGACAAATATTTCTTAACTTAATTTAATTAAGTAAATCATTAACATGATTTCATTTATAATTGATAAGAAAAAAGCTATTTAAAAACTATTTAAGTTAATTTATTTGAATGAAATTTTAAATATTAAAAGCCACAGGAGTCATGTTAAACAATATGAAGTAGCAAAACAAAAATAGCAATAGCAATACACTGCGTGTGTCATATTGGTTGTTTATTCAATAACATCTGATATTTGAGAGAAATTTCATAATATTTTGACTAAGCATCATGTGTAAAATATCTATAATTGTGTATATTAAATTTAAAAAATGTTTAAGTTTTACTTATTTTTCATTACATTATGTTTCCTATTCCAAAATTAAGTTATTTTATCCATAAATATCAGAGAAATGTAGGCGAAACTAATGAATATATCATGCGAAGTATAATTAGAAATACATAATATTAAACATCTTCAAATATTAATTGATAATAATTTTGTTGGTTACATTTTTAATGCCGTGATTAGAAAATCTAGACTCCCTGTTTAACATTATAGAATTCACTGATTTTGTTCAAAAAATTATTAAATTATTATAACAAAAAAGACTATATAACTTTCATAATATTTGCTTTAATTGTTAAGTAATACGTATACTTATCGGAATTATATCATTCTTTTCCTTTCAAGTTATCAATGAATGCAAAATTGTCTCTCATAGTCTGTACCTTAATAAAATTTTAAGCTTACACTATTCAGCAAAAACGAGTGATTTTCAATACCAGAGGAGTGTGTCAGATTTCTCTAACTTTATAATTCAAATTATGTTATATCTTAAATATATTTGATATTTCTGACTCTTCCTCTTAATTTTTACTTCCATTTTCCTTCTTGTAGCGTTATAGTTGTATTGATGTTATTGTTTATGAGTTATACACAAAACACTCGAATGAACTTCTAGCCTGCCGAGAATATCTTTGGGAAAGATGTCGTTCAATGTAGTCTAGTTTATGGCTTCAATTTCGGTGAAAATATCAATTTTATTGGGAAGACGTTCAACAATATGAAGTATCACCATCTTTGTCACGTTAAGATAAAATTAGGGACATTTACGGAATCTTTCAATTCAGCAAGCATACAATTCTTTCTAGTACACATCAGTCATCAAATAAAAATATTCCATATAAGAGATTAAAAGAACTCAACATCGGTCACAATCCCCAAATAGTGTAATTACAAAATGATCAATTAAATTATTTCAATAAAAAAGACAGAACGTAACAGATCGCTCTATAACCTTTAAATTTCTTACTTATCTACGGTATTCCATTATGATATAAAAACCAAACCAAAAATATAGTACTTGAAATATAATTCAGTTTCATTCAGCTTATATATATATATAATGAAACTAACGGTCAGGTGATCTAAGTATATTTTTGGCACAGAGTGGTATGCGTAAAATTCCGAAAGAGGAATCGTGGAGCTAATGAGTTAATTGAGTGAAAAAGACTTGAATCTGGATTGATTGGATTTACTGAGATATGCTTTTTTAGTAACCCATTTATTCTTCAATGATAAATTGAGTTTTAGGCAATTCAAGAATAAAATTTTTCTGTTTGGTTGGTATTACACTGAATATTTTAGAGTAAAAATAATCAATGAAATAAAAATATTGTAATATTGTGTTTGCAGTAAAATATAAAACTTTATACTTTTTTTCATTGTTGATAATAAGATTATTAATTAAATGCAAAAATAGATTCATACGGTATCATTAAAGAGGTGAATGGTGAAGGAGTAAATCTTCTTATTTGATTACATAAACAAAATAAAAATCTATCAATAAACAATTATTTTTTACTATGAAAATAAAGACCTTTCCTGTTTATTATCTTTAGTTAGACTTCAGGCATTGAACAATCTATGAACAAACATTAAAATTTATATAATAATATTAAAATTAATGTATAAAAAATATAATATGAATTCAAACAAACATATATCTGACTAAACATTCAAAAATGTTTATTATCCTGCACTCTTTTTCGACTAAACTCTACTGATAATTTTGAAAGAAAATAGTTTCTTACGCCTTATTTAATATACCTATTGTGCTTTTAAAAATGAGCAACAGACTTTTGTTAAATGTAAATATTTGCAAAATTGTTATTATTTCGAAAATATTGCTAAGGTTGCTTTCGTAAACAAAAACAAACATTACTAATTAACATTAAGAATAAAATTTAGTATATTATTGAAGATTAAAAATATCTATCTTTATCTTTCAGAGTTTATATGTATGCAGCATGTTTGTTTATAAAAATGTCTCATATATATGTACACACACACACACACACACATATATATACCTAATACATTTTTACAAAACAAGCTTATTGCAATCCTTTTATATATATCATTATTGTTTCTTACTTACAAGTTATTTTAAAAGTGATGTAATTTCATACACATATTTATCACAAGAAGATGGATAAAGAAGGAACAAAATCCCTTCTCGCCTCTCTTAAGAATTTATAAAATTAATTTAGAATATTAATCTCAAACTCATGTCTTACGATCCACAAGGATCACTGAAGAAATTTTTCTCGTACGTCGAATGTAATTATGATAATTTGTAAATAATTATTTAATTGCGATAATTTCTCTAATATCTTTCTTCTTAGGAAGTTTTAATATTTATTTACTTTCACTTAATTAGGAGTGTACTGTTTAATAACTAATCGAACAAAAAGTTATTATTTAAAATATATGACATTTTGGAAAACTTAATGATTTTAGTTTTATAAAAAGTGAACAGCAATATCCTAACATGTGTAACAACTTTTAATTACTATAAAATAAAATGTTCAAGAAGAAAATACGAATGATTTATAAGTTCTTATGATTTGTGTTATTAAGTCTATTAATTTATGCATGAATTCTAATATTTGTATAATTTGTAACTAATATTTAACATCCTAAGAAAAATATGCAAACTTTTTTATTACAACCTGATAACTTTTCCAAAAAATGAACTTCAAAGACACAATCAACTGATTAATCCTCCAACACTGTTATTTAAGATAAACAATCAAAAATATTAAAATGTCTTTAAGATGTATTTTGAAAGGAAATAAAACACAAATTGAATCACTGAATATAATAAAAAATAATTTTAAGACGAGATATGGGATTCATATCAATAGGTTTTTAATTTTAAATTTTGTATACTCTTTGAATTGATAGAAATCAAATATCATATCTTAAATTTTATTTACACTGTCGCATGTGTGTGTGTTGTTAGTTTTATTATTTTTTATGATTAACTTGGCTTGCAAAATAAACCTACTTCCTCGCGGTGAAACTTAGGAACATAAGCGGTGATTCAGAGCTGCCATGCACTGCATGACAGTTCTGAATCATCTCTTTATTTGCAAGCCGGAGAATGTTTGGAGGCAATGACTCCAATCATCTCGTTTGCATTTATGTACTGTATTTAACTATCCTGTCTTCGTCTCATACCTATTTTGTGATTTTTCATGTGTTTTATTTGTGTTATTTCTTGTCTCATACCAGTCATTGGAAATTAAAAAAAATTGTTTTATCTTATATTTTGGTTAAAATAGCAATTTATCTCAACGTGCACCATCAGTCATTAAAAGTTGTACAATATGGCAGGAAGTACGTAGTAAAACCCTACTTGTTCCAACATGTACTACAAGAGATTTAAAATAAGAAAATGTTTTAATTACTCTGTACTTTGAGCTAAATGTGTTCAGAGGATTCAGTTTTAACAGCTGTTTTCTCAGCGAATTCTTCTAAGCATTGAATCAAATTGAGATTTGAGAACAGAAATTCCTAGCAATTTCAACTCTATGCTAGAGTTCATCAACCGTAGTATCTTTGACATTTCTAAGCAGCTGACACTCAAAAACTGCTTGCTGTTAATCCTTCGAATATCTAACACACATACCCTTCAGGAGGAATTTTCAAATATTACGGGTCATGTTTATGGTTCTCAAGGCTAAGGGCTTAGTACATATCCCCGAATACATTTCAACAGATGTCTGTGAAAAAACAGAACTACAATATATCCCGTTGTTAAACATAGGATAAAATTGAATCAAGGCATTTCACTTCAAAAAGGACTCTCTAACACAAGCCTACAATGTAGGTTTAACTACAATAATTTAAACATATTCTAGACAAGCTAAATTGATCTAGTCTAAATATCTTATGCACACAAAGAATGTGTTTGGCAAAGTAGATGAGCGTCTTTGTTTTAAGAAATGTTAAAATACACATAGCAAGGTAAATGTGTACACTTCATTCAGGTCAAAACTCGCATATCATGTTGGTGTGACCTGCGTAAATGAATTTATCTTGAAGTGTATGAATTTATTCGCACAATTCAGAAATACGAAGGTTGAAGTAGAAAACTCCTTTCAGTACGCTACTATGATTGTTCATATTAAAGGTTTTACGAATAACTGTCTCCGCGCTTATTCTCAAAACCTTAATTTTTTTACCTCGAGACAGCCTATACTTATTTCATTGGATGAAGAGCCCGTATGGCAATGAATGTAATCGTTAGCCTCCGCACATGTCTTATGATCTCTCTTATGATACTGTCAGCATTATCATAGACCTTCTGAAAAGATTATCTATTATTCATCTCGTAATGAAGATTATTTAATTTAAATTATGTTTATTGTTGTAGGGCAAATGAGTGATGTAATTCGGGGTCGCAATGATTATTCTTAATTTTGCTCAGCAAAAAAGCTTATTTTTAACGGGCATCTAATTTACGAAAACAAGCAATTTTACGAAATAATAGCTGATTCTAAACATGGTTCCATAGACGCAATCATAATTTTAATTCCGATTTATAAACAAATTTTATTATTATTATTATTATTATTATTTTGTAAATTTTATTTCATGCCTTTTTCGTTTATAGTCCGATTTTTCCAATTTTTTAATTTCCGTTTGAAGAATTGGAAAAAAAATTCATTAAATAATCGTAAATTCTAATTGTGTGGATACTACTAATTTTGAATTCTCGGATGTTTTAAGTAATTACTGTGGATTTCTCCCATTTAAACAAACTCCTGTCTTAAAAACTATGCATCGGAAAATAAATAGCTTCAAGTGCAAATACCGTGAGTTACTTTTACATGAAGTCAACTTGCCTTGAGATCGTGTAAAGAAATTGACGTTCCAAACCCAATGCACTTGTCAATCTATGCTTGGAGTGATATTACAGAAGATATCTAGGTCATTTTGATATGGAAACTTTATTACCACCATAATTGAAGAAAGCTAAAGACATTTATCTGGTTACTTGAGTGAATATGGTTCACTCATCATAGAGCTTCAACAAAGAAACGTCCAGTGCCCGAACTCTAATCTCAGGACTTGTTGAATGTGTGATCAGACGTAAGAGCTATCAGATGATTAAATGATTTAGATTATAATGAATAATAATGAAAAATAATTTACAGGTATCAAACAAATATAAAACGACACTTTGCTACAATCATCTGAAAAACAAACAAATATACAAAAGGGATATCTGACAAAATTGAGATAATCTTTGGAGAAAAACAACAGCGCAATTATAAATGCAGACTTGAAATTTAAAAAAAATATTACTTTTCCTGTTTTTTCATTTATAAAATGAAAATAAGAATTGATTTTAAATATGAATTGTATTTAGTTGTGTTTCTAATATAGTGCATTCAAAATAATTTTTATAACAATTTGTTATTTATAAAGACAGAGCACAGTTTGGCAAAGAAAAATTAGTTTCAAGTTCTTATACTTATTTTTCTATTTTATGAACTTTCGATTTAACGAACTGTTTTAACAATCTCTAAGAGTTCTTAAAAATGAGAGTCTAATGTTGTATTTTGGACACCATTTTTAGTACCAGTCATAAAATTCCGATAATTACGAATAAAGACTTTCTTAAATGATAAAGCATAATTCCTGATAATTCCTAATTATGCCATAGTTGTAATCCAACATGTGTTGAAAACATATTTGCAACAAGTAAACTGCAAAACTTAATAAGAAATATAACTAACTTTACAAAACAATAAATATTCCAATGAAAAATTTAAATGAGAAAAAGTTGATTACTTTTAAAGGGAAGGAAATTTTAAAAATAAAATATGCTTATTTATTGATAATGCAGGTAAAGAGAGTTTAACTTATCCGCTTAGCGTTTATTTATTAAAATCCAAGTCATATCGCAACGTGTAATAAATAAGTTCTATGCAAGTTGATACTTACATTAACTGACTTTATGATGTAGAAAGTATAATCACTTATCATATAAGAAATATTCAAGATTAAAGTTTTCTACGATGTAATTTCTCTTTTCTCACTTCGTATGTGGTTATAAACTGTGATAGCTCCATTGTGAAAAAAAAATGTTAAAATTGTAAAATATTGCCCATTATTTTTCACTTCGCAAACTAGATTTAGGAAACTAATACATAAGTGAAGAATTAAAAAAATTAAAAAGAAATAAATAGTTAAAGATTGTATAAAATTAAAAAAGGGAAACATATATTAATATAAACATCAAGGATTATATATTAATATAAACATTAGACACATCATATATATTAATATAAACATTAGATATTTTTTGTTAAACTACTCTGCACGAACAAGGCTTATTTTTTTTTGCACTGAATTTCATAATTTTATGTATTTTGAATATTTGTTTCGCTTTATCATCATTACAATTTGGTAGAATAAATTATTTGTATATTGTTCTACCACCTGGACCTTTACAGAAATAATTTCAATACGCTTTTTTTTCTTGGTTCCCTGATGGGAAGATACAAGAATTTTTGTTCTTGCTTAGTACCATTATACATTATTTTAACATTTATTATTGCTATTTCTAAATTTCCTTTTTCAGCTTTGAATAATTTTGCTCTCTTCCTTCCATTATTTCGTATTATCATTTTTGTTTTAAATTATAATGACAAGTATTGAATAATTTAATCTTTTTCACTTCTTTCGCATGAAATGTAACTTTAATTGCATTTCTTTTCTTAGTTAGAAATTTTATTTTTTAATAAACACTCATTTAATTATGTACTTGCACAAAAATCAATAAATAAAAAGTTTTAAGGAAAATTTATTTTTTGCATATTAAGCATATTATTAAGGTAAAAAATTGTACAATATTGTGAGAAAAAAATATAATTTTTTTTCTTTTTATTTGTTAATTTTTTCCGAAATATAATGCTGTCTGCGTAATAGACATTTGTGATATCAAGTGTTATTTAAACTATTCAATTAGAATTGGTTATTAATTGAATAAATTATTTGTATTTTGTTCTACCACTTATTATAGCTGCTTCAACAAATATTATTTTAAGTATTATTCACAGTTCTCGTTTAGAATTGCTCTTCTTTTTTAAAAAAAAAAAAGATAAGCATTAATTATTTCCAAAGAAATAAAGCTATTAAAATTAAAACGCCAAATATTTTCTTAAAAGAAAATTTTGCCATTTACAGTTTGAGCTCATTAAAGGGAGAACTGTGTGTATTTTAATAATTAATTTTTCTTTTTTAAATAAAAAGTAATTACTTTAAAATATTTCCATGTGTTTCTAAAGTAATTTTATAAACATTGTAACTTCTCTTCTGCAATGGATTATCTTGAATTTAGAAACATATGATATCAGTGAAACTCTCACGTGTAATCTCCCTTTATAATACCATTGAGTTCCTTATCGTTATTCCTTACTGTTTCAAATTTTGAAGAGCTACTGCGAGGCGTTTCTTAATTGAAATTTCACTGCGCAATTTCAATTATAATTTGAATAAGCTTGTGTGCGTTTCATGTAAATTTCCTGAATTGTGTCACATTACTCGACAGAGAATTGTAGAACTTCAAAGGAAAGTTTACTTTCCTTGTCTGAAATTTCTGAATTATAACTACCATTGTTAGGAGACAATGGTGATGTAATACAGAGATGTTTCAAATAGAATAGGTTTTGATCATGTAGAATACAATACAAGGCAACATTTTGTTATTTAGATTTTATATGTCCTTATTTTAATTCTCTGAGCACTTTTTTATAGAGTATATTTACACACGAATTTCAGCGGAATTTTATAACTTTTCAGGAAACTTGAAAATATTTTATCTTTATATTCTAAAATAAAAATGTAAAAAAGAAGCTAATTGACACCTTAAAACGTAGTAAAAGTAATAGTAATAAGTAAAAGTAATAGTGTAGGCTGTTAATTACCTTCTTTTGTATTTTTGTTCACTAAAAGTACCATAACATGGAACTTCAAGATATTAAATTTTGAAAATTGCTCATTCAATCAATTTTTTTATTTTAGCTCTAAATTTTTTTAAAGTTGTGATTAATTAATAAATTTGATTTACAACAGTAATTGTGAGTAAGTTGAAATAAAATTACAAATTGTTTAAGATATAGTAATGAGAACAAACCTGTTATTAATTGGGGAACAATTATTTTCATAAGGAAAGGAAATAAAGAGTTGCAAATAAAGAATTGTATTTGGAAGTGAGTTATATATGTTTGTTTATTCTAAAATTTAAAATATTCTTTGGAAAAACATTTACACAATGTGCAGAATCCAATAATTTTCTACTAAATTACTTTCTATAGTATCATTAATACAATTATAAACAACAGAAATAATAAAAAATTCTTAAACTTTTTAAGTACACATGGGCATTTTTCACTTACGAAGCGATAAATGTATGCATAAATCAATGAAAAAACAACAGGAATAAATGCCCTCCCAGGAATTTTAGAAGGAACTTAAGCATTTAAGTAAATCTGCGATTTATAGTGAACATCGAAACAAAGCCTTTTTTGTATGGAAATACAATTAACTAAATCAAACAAACAGGTTGATTTAAATGATACGAAAGACAGTTTTATTTGCTGTATTCCCTCTACAACAATAAATGTATTAGCACAAAAAGCTTCCTTACATTATCCACATTCACTGGGATAACTTTAATATGGAACTTGATCCTCATATAATCGTATAAACCCAAGAAAAGTTAATAGGAATTAATAAATGGTATGGAAAAACTAGATGGAGGTAAAATAAAAAAGAAACTATACATTTATAAATTAATCTTGATGGCATTACAGTGTTAAATTAAGTCTCAATAAAAAGAAAATATTTAATGCAAATTAGAATAAATTTTAATATAAAGTCTTATTCATAATATTAGATATTTTTAATACATGTGAATAAGGATAAGTAAAATGTATTAATAAAATATTTTTATTACGAAGACTTTAATGACTAATAAATCAATATGTTGGTATTCATTAATAAAAATTGGAAGATTGGAGTGAATTAATTAACAATTATTTTATATCTGATCTCTAAATTTTAAAAAATGTTTAATAAAATATTTTAAAAACATTAAAATGAATAAATTATTTAAAAATTCATATATATGAATTTAAATTTGCACCGTGCAATCTAAGTTTTTGTATTAGAAAATTTATAAATGTTATAGAATTCAAACATTCTTCATCTTCAAGATAAAGTATGCCTCACAGTGAGCTAAACATAGAATTTCTTAGAAATTGAAAATAAATTGGTGTTATAAGATTGTATACGTAAGAAGTTTTCTTCTTCTAACCAATGAACAATTGGCAATTTACAAATGTAAATCAATTTGTTAGGTATTAAAATCCACTTTCTTATTCGACTATTCAATATATTAAATTAATCTAATTAACTGAAATAAGCCAAATCATTTAGATGAAATTAAATATTTTTAAGCATAATTTAATATTTTCTCATGAATAATTATTTTAGAAATTCCAAACCAACAAATTAATCTTTCATAAATTTTGTTAATTGAGGATTTAAGTTTGAAGTAATGTTTTTTATAATTTAATATTTCCACTTTTGCAATGAAATATATTTATTCTTGAATCAATGCGCAATATGCAAACACGGTCGCAAAATATGTCACGTTAACTTAAAATTGTTGTATAATACTTATGGTAAGAAACATGAAGTTATATTTAATTATTTTTCTAAATTGTATAGTTAAAATTTCTAAAAGTTTAGATACAAAATTAATAAAACAACACTAAAATATACACTTATATTGCGCCTAGATTTAATTTTGTATTGCTCAAAAAAGATAAATAAATTCAGCCATTAACTACTTTAATATCAGCATTTAAGCACATGAGATAATTCACCTCAGATTTATGGAAAGAAATATATTTTGAACCACTTCAGAAATGGCTATTTATGAGACGAGTATCGAACTCGAGAATAGATGAATTCATCACCTTTGCAGTTAATTGCTAGAAAATAAATAAAAAAGATACGTATTCAATATTTGTCCATTTATTATTTACCATGAAATTTTATTGAATTTGATTAAAACCATCCAACTTAGAAAAGCCACTCATAAATTGTAATTTATAATCAATTATTTTTTATTTATTTAAAAAAGATAGTGTAAAAATAAAAGGATAAGCGAATTATACGTGGATAACAGTTATTGTTGCAAATCAAAGATTTTAAAAATTGTCAATCTTTCCTTACTATAAAGTACGTTATTTCATGATATTTTATCGAATTGCTTAGTTAAAGAGAGAAATGAGAACAAATGTGGTATAGTTAGTGCGTAGGTAAAATATGAAGCAGAGTTTTAAGCCAGCTGTTATGATATCAAAGATAAATTTATTTTAATAATTTTAATGTTAAAGCATTTATTTACTTTATATATTAATAAAGGCTTAAAAAGGAAACCCTTAACTTATATGTATATTTTTAACTATAGCATAAGTTATGTAAATTAGTATAGGTTCTGTAAACTGTGGAATTATCCACTGGGCAGCATTGTAAAAAGATGATCGTCATTTGAAATCAATATTAGTTAATTATAGATGGTAAACATAATTAAAATATACATAACCGGAAATAAAGTGTAAGTAATACCCTATAGAATTACTGATAAAATAAAAATCCAATTTGTATCAGTTAAATTAAGGAATGATTCAAATGTAGATAAGAATATGCAAGGAATTGTGCAAGTATAGTTTGAGAATTAGGAGCATTAGCTTGGTTAAAAATTTGGCTTATTATTATTTTACAAAGTACTGGGCATAAATTGAAGAAAGCTTTCATATTTTTATTTGAAAGCATTTGCCTAAATATATAAAGTAAATGTACGACCCTAAGTAGGTTAAAAATGCATTTCTAATAATTTCATCAAAAAAATGACAAGTTTATTTACTTTTCTATTTGAATAATTCACCGCAATGGAAATGAACCTCCACATTTTTTTAAATTATAAATTAATGAAAATTATATTTGTGAAAATTATTATTTTTGGTAAGAAAGAATTGTCAAATTCAATGAGGTAAAAAATTTATAAATATATCTCAAAGACCAAAAAATTAGTTCTTTTTCAGGTGACAAAAATACTTCTAAAAAGATGATTCGGTGATTTATCTCCAGATAAAAGCACTGGATTTGTGAATAAGCACGAGACAACTTCTGGAAAGTTTTTTTGAAAATTTTTTATTTCTTGACAGCATGAAATCTTTTTTAAAAATAGATTATGCGGAAAGGAAATAAGTGACGGAGGGACAAGTGGGAGGTATTCTTTGAAAAATAAAGTTATTATATAGCGTCATGAGTCTTTAGTCAAAGCATTTTAATAATCCGTAACTGGATGAGACAAAGCTGAAGATGAATTTTTAAGCCTTACAAATGTGGCTAATTTGTTTCATTTGCTTCTAACTTAGAAATTCTTAGAATATCTAAATTTTCAAATATTTGTTCAATTTCTATCTTTTAATAGATTTGGATTTTTACACAATATAGATTTGAATTAGGATGTTAACACAAAACTATTTCTTGCATTTTAATCTCCCTTATTTTTGACGGAAATACAAATCAAAGTAAATTATATGGAATTGTTGTTACTCAAATCCATTGATTCATAAATTTGATTCGTACAAGAAAAGAATCAGTAATTTAAGTTTAATGAAGTATACAATTGTTGAGGGTTTATTTTTATAAAATAATCGGTAATTTGAGTTTATAAAATGTTAGTTTTTTTTCATAAAATAATCAGAAATATTAAATGCAAGTAAAATACAACATGTGCAAAATAACGTATCCAAAGTTGTCCTAAAGAGCTTTCAGGAATATTTCCTATTTTAATAACTTTAAATTTTAAACATATCTTAATAACTTAATAATATTTAATAACTTAAATGTCTGATTGATAGTCAAACAAAATATAATAGACTTTTTCAGAGTGATATTTTAGAATACAATAGACTTTTTCAGAGAGAGATTTATTTAGATAAAAATTAAAAAAGCAGTTGTAAATACAATCACAAAATATTTAGAAATTATAAATATTTCTGAAAAACAAGACATCTTTATTATTATTACTATTACTTCATTCCTTGAATATTAAACTTCTATTGTGGAATTTAAGGATCTCTAATTCATAATACAAGTTTTAATGATCTTTATTGAAACTTGGATGAAAATAGAGGCCGCTAGATTAACTTTGTATATTCTATACTCGTTAAGTGGTATATTTAGTAAAAAAAAATTTTGGTTGAAAGAAAAACACACTCAGGATTTCTTTTCTATAGTTTGTCTTATATTTTTTGCTCCAAGCTTTATTTATAATATTTAGGAAATCATTATAGAAACAGACACGAAAATATTTATCATAATTTACTCGAAATTATATTTTCATAAAAATGCATTGGATCATATCTTCTATTATTGTATAGCTTCTCAGAAATGAAATGCAAAATAGTGTTTTACTTCCTATTCATAATAATGCTCTTGACTTCTTATCCTAGCGCCCAAATAAATTTCTTTCATTAAAGGCTATGAATGAATTAAAGATAACAAATTAGTACAGTTTTTTTCCACTGATGCCATAGAGTGTCAGTTTGGTACTGTCTCATATGCCGGTGAAGCTCTTGGAAGTCGATGAACTTTGATAACGCTTATGCTTTATCTCTAGTATGACAGTACAGAATGTAAACTAAGAGTTTTTTAGGCCTATTAGATAGGCATTTTTTTTAATACTTCAATGCGTGGTTCTTAAATTTTGTGTTTCATTGTTTTTATGTGAATTTTAAAAATGATTGACAGTTAATGTACCTTCTGAAATTGAATATATAAATTTCAGTGACAACAAGAATGCGTTATTAGTGTCTAAGCACTTTTACTATTTTTTTAAAATTATTCTTGATCGATTTATAAAAAAATTACACATTACCACAATTTTCACTCCATTTAACACAATACTGGAAAGCGGAAGTTATTGCTTCTCATTACCATTGTAAGTCAACAAGACTGAAATATTTCTTATTTATAAACCAAACCAAAATCATTATCATTTCTCTAATGGCAAGCATTTTAAATATAGAATTTGAAAAATACCAAATATTTTAATAAATTTTTAATCATAAGGGAATATTTTTAATTTAGTTGGTTGGTTGGTTGGTTGGTTAGGTTTTTTGGCGCAAGGTCCAAAAGCGGACATGCTGCGCCAAAATTAAATTTAAATTTTGAAGCAGATATTCATTTCTGCTTCAAATTACATTTAATTTACTTATTTTTCATTTTTTTAGAAACCCAAGCAACATTAAAATTTTAAAAAACAAAAATCAGTGTATATATATATATATATATATATATATATATATATATATATATATATATATATATGTGTGTGTGTGTGTGTGTGTGTGTATTAAAATCCAAATTTAAAATACAAAAAAGAGGTTAAAAATGTATATAATTTTAAAATTTATATAGTACAAATTAAATATAATATAAAAAACCTATTGCCCTCAAAAAGGCAAATAGGTTCCTGTGGGGTGGCTCCCCAAGCATATCATATAAGGTTAAAATATCACAGTTAAAAAAGTGTAAACGTTGTTGGTTAAAATTATAACATGAAATTAAAATATGATAAACAGTGAATGGCTCATCACACGTTTCAAAATAAGGATTTAATTCGTTTAGAAACAAATGTCTATGTGTGAAACGTGTGTGTCCGATACGAAGGCGAGTTAATCTAACATCAGCACTTCGTAGCGGTAAAACTGATAATGAGATGAGATATGGAAAAATGGCACACAATCTGTTGGCACCAAAACTTCTGGAAGAGAGAATAGACAAGATTCTTAACACACTTCCTCACATCTGGAAGGGGGATGGATGAAGGCATTAGAGTTGATTCTGCTTTAGCAGCCGCATCTGCCTTTTCATTTCCCTCTGAGACCTATCTGACCTGGGATCCAGCAAAATTTGATATCATACCCCTTGCCAGCAAGGGAATCCAATATTTGGTAAATCTTGGACACAACCGGATGACAGTGAATATTCGAATTTCCCAACGCTTCCAATACACTCAAGCTGTCAGTATACACGCAAAAGGAATGAGAATTTACAGTACTCACGAGCTGAAGCGCTTTATAAATTGCAGTAGCTTTAGCTGTAAAGATGGAGCAGGAAGCATGAAGGCTGTAATTATATGCATTATTGTTCATAAAAATACCACAGCCGACACGTCCTGCAGTTTTTGAACCATCCGTGAATTTTGGCGTGTAGGAAGAATACTGACAGCGATGTGAATAATAGAGCTGTTGGAAAATTGCAGAGGTTGTGACCGATTTTCTACAGTTGGTAAATGGATTAATTATCAATATTTGTGGATCATACCAAGGTGGATGTGCTAATATGTCCGTTTTAATAAATCGGACATCACATAGGTCAAACAAGAATAAATGATTTTTTGTTCGAGTGAGGAAGGGTGGGATGCTGTATGGTCTAGCATCATATATCCTCTTCAGAGTAGTAGTAAGAGCAGAAGAATATAATGGATGATGAGGGTCAGACATAATTTTACAATAGTAATTGAGAGACAGCTGCATACGTCGCATGTCTAAAGGCAATTGTTGGCATATTGCATAAAAACTATGGACGGGTGATGTGCGGAATGCGCCTGAACATATTCTCAGAGCAGAATGATGGACAGTGTCCAGTCTGCGTAGAACAGAAGATCTAGCGTATCCGTAAACAACACAACCATAGTCAAGTCGAGATAAAATTAATGATTGGTAAACTCGGAGGAGTGACGTGCGATCAGCACCCTATTTTTAATTTAGATTTTGGTACTAAAATTTCTTAATTTATGATTTACAAATATCCATTACGTAAGAAATACAGTAATAGAAAATGTGCATTCGATTATACATATATTATAATATTCTCATACATATGTTATAACATGTACTGAATAGAATTTAAAAAGTCATTTTCTGACGCGGTTTTGACTACTCTTGGAAAATTAGCAAAATTTCCATGCGATATCTTTGTTTGACATAGATATATGGGACAATCCACTTTAAAAATGCTAGGAAATTCAATATCAATACTTTTTTGACTTCATTTTGAGGATGAGTGATAAGGTCACGTAGCCCTTTTGATGAATTTTACTACTAGCCACTTAAGAAACTTCCCATTAGAAGCATCCGAATTCTCCCCCTATTATACACAGTTTTTACAAGTTTTATTTTTATGTATAAAATTTTATAATTCTCAATGCTATAAATTCTTCTTCATGATCAAGACCAAAATTCTTTGGACTGAGGAATAAGTGACAATGAAAAAACAACCTTTCTACCAAATGGCAGAAAATACGTGGAATGCATGACAAATCTGTCCTGTTGGGAATAGGAAAATAAGAGAAGATGGTTAATTATGATGTTTTTCCTGTAACCCGTAATCAATTGTAAAAGTTATTTTATGTTTGGGACATTATCTCTTAAGCACAAAGAGACCAAAAAATATATTTACGTAACATGCATCAAATATTCCAGAGGCCTACAAGTAGAGGTTGTATGACTCAAGAGTGATGCTAGTTCCGAGAGAAATCATTTAATAAATAGGGGCTACTCTATGCTTGATTTACATTGCTTGAATCATAACCTGAACTTAAATTTAACTAACAATTGGTTATGAATGGCTACAGTTTGACTAAGCTAAAAATAACAGGTTTAAATCAGGATAACTTTGAAGTTAATGACCATTTGGTTTGTTAAAAAAATGCTAAATAATGATTAGCATTTTTTTAATAATGGTTAAGAAAATGATTAAGAAAATAAATAAGTTTTCTTAAATAAATAAGTTTTCTTAAATAAAAGGTTATAAGAAAATAAATTTTCTTAATAATGATTAAGAAAATAAAGACTTAATGATTTTGCGATAGTGAATTAAGTGTCATTAAGAATTTTAACGAAAGCAATTGTTTTCATTGGAAAGATAACATTGGAATATATCTAAAAACCTAAACCTATGGCCCAACAACCCATTTGTGGGACAAGGCTTACAGTGCCCATATCAGTTTTCTTGAACTAGGGCCCTAGAATACAAAGCATAATTCCCGTTCAGGTGGTAGCCTAACATAAAACTCTTTTGTTTAGTTCCTAAGTATGCTTGGTTCTTAGTTTATCGATCAACTGAAGGGATAAAAGCTTGAGATGAACTTGCCCAGCACGAGGGTTGAACGTAGGTTCTATGTTTTTGGACTGCTACGACACCACGCTTCAAAGACTTTTATTTTATAAGAATAAAATTCTTACTCTGTCTTTTGCATGGAATTTTCGTCTAGGTCTAAATCGAGAACAGCTGTATGAAATAGAATGAAACTTATATCAAGCCGTCTCTAGATAACTTAAAATCATGACTGAATTCGAAATTTCCATAATAGTATATGAAATCAATTTAAGACATAATTAATGCAAATTTAAATTCCCTGTAAGGTTTTTCCTTTGTATGATTAGTTTAAGTGAAAAAACATTCTGGACCGAAACTTTTTCGCTTTAAGAAATAGGCATACTTTTTTTGCTCTTGTAATTGGTAAAAACCGCTGTGAGTAAGAGAAAATAATAACTTTATTTATTGAATTTTATTAAATACCCACTTTATTTCCCATTCCTAGAATCTAATTTTCTTAGAAAGTTAATATTTACTACGTTTTTGGTTTTTGGAAAAACGTATTGTTTTCACCCTTTGCTGTATGTATATTCACACCCGAGCATGAATGGAATCCTGATTTCAATATTTAATCACTTTGTATATAAAAGGAATTTTCCTGGTTTTAATACCTCGCTTCGATTTGATTTTAGCTGATTTATGCTTAAAATTTCTTTCCATGGTGTAAAATAGCATTTTGAACATGCTATTTTTTCAAATTTCATTTTTCTTCGATTGAAAAATTTTTTTTTTATTGAAAATTATGATCAGCAAAAGCCCGGTGGGGCGACCACCTAATACAAACATATAAATAGAAGAGTAATTACTCGCTGCGTCTAGTTTAATTGTACTTTGCGGTATTTTTATTGTTTCATGTTTCATAATATGACATTTTAATGTGTGTATGATTTTTCTTTATATTTTAATTTTCTATTAACTTTTAATACAGTAAAATATTAAAATGAACTTTATACCATAGTTTTATTTTTATCAAAATTTTACTAAATTAAAAATTTTAAGCGAATATATAGTTTAGTACAATAATATTTGTATATTTATGAGCAATATTTATTTATTGAAGAGCAATATTTATATAAATTTGATCATATGTGTTTTGGGTATTCATTAATCACATTCTTTGCAGGAAATATTTTGAGCTTTTTACTTATTTAAATATAAAAGATGTTTTCTTTTTACATTACTATTATTTTTTACTATTTCCTTTGAATATTTTCTTATACACATTAAAGCATAATTTTTAATGATAAAATGACTTATTTATAATAAAACAAACAGACGGAACTTTTTTCTTCTTGGGCAGGTCATTTAGTCCGGACATACACATTTAAAAGGTTTTCAATGATATAGAAATTTATCAATATTGAGCCTCTCAGAAGAATTTTACAGGATTTCGCAAGAGATTTCAAAGATTAATGGATTCTTTTCTTATTTCTGTTACAAGTCTGGGTATTTTTACTTCCTTCTTTTGTTTTGAGAAGTTGTTTCTTGATTAAACTATCACGTGTTGATAGCATATAAACATTCTTGAAAACCTAGTTTAAAACAATAAAAAAACATTCAAAAACGTTACGTAACCGAGAGATAAGATTACTTCAAAAGCGAAGATTTATGTTGATTTAAATTAAGATAAACTTTTGTTGAAAAGAAAATTTTAAGTAAAAAACAGGGGAAAACACGCTGACCAATTTTTTCGTTTCATTGAAAAATAAAATGTTTCGAAATTTTTTTATTCAGTAGATTTCTAAATTTCAAATATTTAGAAAATAAGGCGTTTTTCTGAATTTTTGAAAGAACTTTTATTCATTTATTGTAATTTTTCTCGTATTTCTTTGAACAATCAGTTATGTGAATAAAAGATTATCCAATGTGAGGTTCAAATTTAAACGATAACTGAAATTGAAATGCAAAATCATTACTAAATTTTTGTTACTTGCATAAATTTCGTAAAGCTAAGAAATATTTGTCAATATCAAGGACAGCTGTTATATGAAAATAAAGTTTTAGATATTATCAGCCTTTACAAATTTAAATTAATGTGAAATCATAATTTAATTTTATGATTCATTAAATTTAAAACCAATGATCAATCAATAAATATGTATTGCTTTGTAACTGTTTACCAGGACAGAGAGTTACAATGACAAGTTAATATACTGGCGTTGAAACTGAATAAAAAGTAGAAAACAGTTTTTAATTACCAAATCTGATAAAAATACTCCTTTTTGATAAGAAAAATATATTTGTTAATAAAAAAAATAAAGCCCATTGTAAATTGAATTCAAATTTACAGTTGGCGTCATTTGTCATTTCATTACAAACAATTATTGAGAACAATTGAGAAGAGAGATTTCCTTATATATATATATATATATATATATATATATATATATATATATATGCTGATCACTTCTATAACTCAACACCAGCAAAGCAATGTTCTGACACATCGCAGCAAAATTTATTCCATAAGTAGCAAGTTGTACAAAGATCAAATCATTATTGAAATTACAGCCTGTTGTGAAGCGTGTATAAGGATTTGTATTTAGTCTGGCCCTGGACTCCATTGTTAGCTATAACAGCTGTAATACAAATTAGCATAGAATCAAAGAGACTTTGAATATATCCTTTGGGTATAGAAGTACATGCAGCTTCCACATATTGCGATAGTTGATCTGGTGTAGTAGCAGATAGTACATCCCAAGCCGGTTATTGTTGAAGTATAGAGTTCACGTATTTTGCTTAGATGCAGATCTTTGCAGAAGGTATCTGAACACCCCCAAAGAATAGCTGAGGTTGGAAGCCATAAAATGTTTATCTGTGGTAAAAAATGAGGTTACCGATTTCAAGGCATTAAAGGCAAGTTTGTGGTCGTCCGCCAAATTATTCATGGATTTCAAAGACTGATTTAAGTGTTGTTCAAGAGAAACAACATCCCGACCTGAAGACCACAGAGCTATGTCATCAGCAAAAATAGCAATACTGCAAGTCCCAGAGATCCTGTTCTCAATTCCAGGAAAAATAAGTTAAAAAAAGTAGGGCTTAAGACAGATCCCTGAGGGACCCTTTGTGAAAGTTTAAAATGGCAAGAAATACAGTTACCAAATTTAACTCGAATGTGTCTTTTTCGTAAAAAGTCAGATATCCAAGATAGGACATTTCCCCGGATACCAAAAGAGTCATATAGTTGGATAAACAATTTATTTGTCCAGTCCATACTGTCGCGGCCTTTCCTAAATCTAACAAAAGCATTAGTTAGATTTAGGAAGGCCGCGACAGTATGAAGTGTGGGACGTTTGTTTTGGGCATCTCTGATGCTCTGGCTGAGGAAAAGAACATGCTACATAGTGTTATGGCCCCGCCTAAAGCCATATTGCTCTTGAGGGATCAAATTATTTTCTTGAAGGTGATGCTTTATCCTGGATAACAACATCTTTTTCATAATCTTGCAAGGGATGCATGTCAGAGCAATAGGTCTATAGCTCACAGGAGAATCAGCAGGTTTGCCAGGTTTTCTTATGGGAATAACGAGAGCTTTTCCAATCACGGGGAAGTCTATCACTCTTCCAAGATTGATTATAGACTGTTAACAGGCGCTGCATTCTCGCTGGACACAGATGTGTCAACATGTGGCCAAAAATACCATCTTCCGGAGGACTTGGACGGATCAAAATTCTTGATGGCAAGATCTAGATCGTGAAGAGAAAAACAGTCTCTAAAAATAGAAATGCTGCCAGTAGTGTTGCGGCATCCATGAACTAGTCTTCTGGCTTTAATCTCAGTAAACTTGTCATTTTGATTGAAGGATAAATGGCTTGTTCTGCTATAATGATCGCCCAGTAAATCTGCAGTGACATTATCATTCTGTGGGATATTACCTTGTTGTCTTAGTATTGTGCTAGAGTTTGTGGTTGATTTTTTCCAAGACACTTGGCAAATTTCCATAACTTGGTGCTTGGAGTTCTGAAATCTAGTTTTTTGCAGAAATCCTTCCACTTGTTTCTCTTCAAATCACAGTATATGCATTTGATTTTAGCATCCATTTCCTTGAGCTTTGCCCTTTGAGAACTAGTGTAACTGTTCATTAGGTTATTGTGTAAACTATTTCTTTCTTCAATAAGAGTTTTAAGTATTTCAAAACAAATGAGTAAAATATGGTGAAATTGTTTTGGTTTTTCCCCTAGGAATGGATTGTTTGGCACCATGAATGATAATTTGCTTGAAATTGGATCAGCAACTTTCTGTATCTTCAAAGGAGCCAGTGTTGTTAAAGGCTTGTTCAGTGATCATTTCAAAAGCTTGCCAAATGGCCTTTCTAAAGTTCCAATGATGTTTTATTGAACTTGGTTTTTGAGTGTTCCTATTAATTTCGATAATTATTGGCAGGGGGTCACTGCCCACGCTATTTAGGACTTGCCAACTACAAGAAGGAAATATATAAGAGCTGTTAAAAGTCACATCAAGTGCTTCAGTTGAACTGTAACTAAAGGAGGAGTGAGTTGGCGTCCCATTGTTAAGGAAGAGAAATGACTTACTATCCGCAATATCCAGAAGATCTAATCCACGTCGATTGTTATCAGAACAACCCCAAGAGGTATGTTTGGCATTGGGATCTCCAATAAAAATAATATATTCGTCAGAATGGTCAAGAAAGGTCTCGGGTAAAGTATTGGAGTTGGAAGGGTGGTAGGTATTGATTAGCTTAACAGTGATTAGCATCAAGTGTCGTGGTCAGTTGCACAAGATTATGAGGGTGAGTAATCATACCATGAACAACTCAAACTCTATTGGGTTTAAGTAAATTTACTGACTAGGAGAGAATGGTAAACCCATCCTGGTATACTTTTTGAAACACATACACTGTCAGTTGCATGAGGTATATTATACCTCGCATTGTTCTGCTGGTAGATGACAACATCCCGAGGAAACAGACTGAATATTTAGCTGTGGACATTTACTGCAATAGTATATGCTTGCTTGTATTGATCTATCGTGCCTACCACAATCATAAGTGAACTCAGAGAATGCCAGAAAACACTCCCTGGATCCAGCGTGGACCGTTCTGGCAATTTTCTCACGGGTTTGCTTTCTAAGGTTTCAAGTCACATATATCAACGTACAACTCTCAAAGGGAGACTAAAGCGTCATTAATAGTTAAACATTATCAGTCATTACTCAATGGACGTCCAATTGATGTACTTACGTGGAAAATCCAGCCTTTCCACGTAAGTACGTCAATTGGACGTCCATTGAGTAATGACTGATAATGTTTAACGATTAATGACGTTTTATTCTGATTAACATCAGTCAGCCAATCTGCATGATCCAGGCGTCTGCTTCGGAGGCCCAGGCGACAGTGTCCTCTATGTGAATCAATTTGATTCCAGACATCTCTAGTGTTCTAAAATGTACTAATAAGCCCCCCCTTTTTTAATAATTCAAATTTTTGTGTCTTTTTTTCGGATTTTAGGAAATTGGAAGTGCACCGACTCCAACCATAGGATCTTAAATATTAATACATCATCATATTCGCAACAGTCTCCTCTGCAAGATTCACTTTGGTGCCAGACATTTCTTGACACCTAAAATATCCTAATCAGCCAACCTATAAAAATCAATTTTGTGTCATTTTGATTATATTTTAAAAAATTGAGGAGTGTTATGACTCCAACCATGGGATGCATGGGATGCTATGCTATAGCAACGCTTGCTGAACAGTAGTTTGAGAGACACTGTTGGTAGCCCCCTGATTCCTCTGGGTTGTCTGTTGCTTAAAGATATTACGTTTATTCACCCCAAACCATCTCAGCAGTGAACTCAACCTCTGTCATCTACGGATTATGGTGCAACATATCTCCCAAGTTGCTGTTTTTAGACAAACTCATTTTGCTATAAACGGTGTTCTTTTACCACGGTGGCTTGCTAAAAGTTAACAAACTAAGACATTTAATAAATGTTTCCTATATTAGCCCGAAAGCCAGTGGTCTTACTATTTTGAATCTTGGATAAATTGCTTTGCTTTTTCATTACACTAGCTATGTTTTTTGAAGATCACACACCCTTTATATACGTTCACTTAATTGTATTGCCACCTGTGTTTTGTGATTGAGAATTTAACATCGTACAAAATGGTCACATAAATGTGACTGGTTTGACTCATATATATATATATATATATATATATATATATATATATATATATATATATATATATATATATATATATATATATATTATATATATATATATATATATTATATATATTATATATATATATATATATATATATATTTTATATATATATAAATATATATATATACATAAATATATATATATATATTTGTGTGTGTAAAGTATAGAAATGCATTTTACGGTGAATGAAGTATAATTGAAGTATAATGCGTAATTCTAAGCCATCTCACTCTCTGAGAAAAAGTATTTATTGTTGGCGCTCGTTTTCCCTGGGACTTGATTTCGAAGACAGTAAATTTCCATAAATTCTCAAAAGCAATTGTATCATATGTTTTAAAGTTTTCTGAACTAAGAAGTTCTTCTAAGAATAATCTTCTAAGAAGTTCTTCTAAGAATAAGATTATAATTCTTAGTTCTTCTTTAGAAGGTGTAATTATGATTCGAAAGCAGTTTTCCATGAATATGATTAACTCTTTCGATGTAGGATCTGAGCCATATATCGAGCATCATCCTAGTAACTCAAATTGCGCTTAAATATCGTATTCAAACATAGTTGAGTAGTTCAGTATAATTCGAATAGAGTAATTTTCAATATTTTTAACTTAAAAATAATTAGATATTTTACTAAATACTACTTTTTCCATAAGAAAACTAGCACTTTTTCCTTTTGTTTTTATCGACTTTTATTTTGTATGAGTACAACACAATAATGTACTATTTGAGCAAGGTAACTAAAGAATATCAACTAGGCAGACATACATAAATTCTAAATATTGTTACATGATACTTTAAACTCAAAAATAAATCAAAGTTAAATATGAATTTCTAACATTTTTTATTTACAAAAGTATTAGAGAAATGTAATGATTTTAATTCTAAGCTATGCAATGTAAATTTTGTGATAAATATGTATTAAATACCCTAATAAAAAAATAGTAGTGAAGTTTCTTAGCAGTGGCTTAATTTCAGGTTACTATCATCATAATCCTAATCTACGCATTTAATAAACTGTATATTTATTTATAGAAAAGCATAAGCTTATTTCCTTCCTGATTTCTGCTTCCATTGGACTTCTTTTAAATATAAGCCCCTCTAATTAGTAGAAAGATATCTCTTGATACATCTTTAAGTACTTTCTGAGAAACATGCACTCTGGAACTTTATACAAGGTGACCTTCATGTAATAATCCAAAATATTTTAAAATAAGTGTTAGATAGGGTTTAATAAATGGTTTCTTCAAATGCTTTGTTTCCATCAAATATTAAGTCTGCTTTATAAAGTATGAAACTTGGAAATACTGGTCATAATTGACGCTCCTCTGAAAAATAATGAATTCTAATCTACAGGATCATTAATTTTATTCATTTCGTAAAAATTATTCGTCAATGTATTTATTCTAACTTGATAGATTTTCTACTTCATACGTAATTCTTTATTTTATCACTTTATACCACATTTATATAACTAAAGACATATAGTTTGAATTTATCATTTAAAAAATGAAGGATAAAAATTATAATTTCTCTTACCCATTAATTTTTACATCATCTTTTTTTTAAATAAATAAAAAAATAATTACTTATTATTCACAATTTATGAATGTCTTTTCTAAAGTGGATAGTTTTATTCATATTCAATAAAATTTCATGATAAATAATAAATGAAACAATATTGAATACGTAACTTTTTTATTTATTTTTTAGCTATTAACTGCAAAGGTGATGAATTCATCTATTCTCGAGTTCGATACTCGCCTCATAAATAGCCATTTCTGTAGTGGTTCAAAATATATTTCTTTCCATAAATCTGAGGTGAATTATCTCATGTGCTTAAATGCTGATATTAAAGTAGTTAATGGCTGAATTTATTTATCTTTTTTGAGCAATACAAAATTAAATCTAGGCGCAATATAAGTGTATATTTTAGTGTTGTTTTATTAATTTTGTATCTAAACTTTTAGAAATTTTAACTATACAATTTAGAAAAATAATTAAATATAACTTCATGTTTCTTACCATAAGTATTATACGACAATTTTAAGTTAACGTGACATATTTTGCGACCGTGTTTGCATATTGCGCATTGTTTCAAGAATAAATATATTGCATTGCAAAAGTGGAAATATTAAATTATAAAAAACATTACTTCAAACTTAAATTCTCAATTAACAAAATTTACGAAAGATTAATTTGTTGGTTTTTATTTTCCCTTATTTCCTAAGTTATAGAAGCTTTCCTAAGTTCCTAAGCTATTCATGAGAAAAGTATTAAATTATGCTTAAAAACATTTAATTTCATCTAAGCGATTGAGCTTATTTTAATAAATTAGATTAATTTAAAATATTGAATAGACGAATAAGAAAAAGGATTTTAATAACTAACAAACTGAATTACATTTTTGAATTGCCAACTGTTCATTGGTTAGAACAAGGAAATTCCTTATGTATACAATCTTATAACACCAATTTATTTTCAATTTCTAAGAAATTCTATGTTTAATTCACTGTGAGACATACTTTATCTTGAAGATGAAGAATGTTTGAATTCTATAACATTTATAAATTTTCGAATACAGAAACTTATATTGCACAGTGAAAACTTAAATTCATATATATAAATTTTTAAATAATTTATTCCTTTTAATGTACTTAAAATATTTTATTAACCATTTTTAAAAATTTAGATGTCAGAATTAAGAGTAATTGTTAATTCATTTACTCCTATCTTCCAATTTTTTTAATAAATACCAACATATTGATTTATTAGTCGTTAAAGTCTTAGTAAAATTTTTTATTAATACCTTTTACTAATCCTTATCCACATGTTTTAAACATATCTAATATTATAAATAAGACTTAATATTAAAATTTACTCTAATTTGCATTAAATATTTTCTTTTTATTGAGACTTAATTTAACATTGTAATGCCATCAAGATTAATTTATAAATTTATAGTTTCTCTTTTATTTTACCTCCATCTAGTTTTTCCATACCATTTATTAATTCCTATTATCTTTTCTTGGGTTTATACGATTATGAGGATCAAGTTCCATATTAAAGTTATCCCAGTGAATGTGGATAATGTAAGGAAGCTTTTTGTGCTAATACATTTATTGTTGTAGAGGGAAAACAGCAAATAAAACTGTCTTTCGTATTATTTAAATCAACCTGTTTGTTTGATTTAGTTAATTGTATTTCCATACAAAAAAGGCTTTGTTTCCATGTTCACTATAAATCGCAGATTTACTTAAATGCTTAAGTTCCTTCTAAAATTCCTGGGAGGGCATTTATTCCTGTTGTTTTTTCATTGATTTATGCATACATTTATCGCTTCGTAAGCGAAAAATGCCCATGTGTACTTAAAATATTTAAGTATTTTTTATTATTTCTGTTGTTTATAATTGTATTAATGATACTATAGAAAGTAATTTAGTAGAAAATTATTGGATTCTGCACATTGTTTAAATGTTTTTCCAAAGAATATTTTAAATTTTAGAATATACAAACATATATAACTCACTTCCAAATATAATTCTTTATTTGCAACTCCTTATTTCTTTTCCTTACGAAAATAATTGTTCCCCAATTAATAGCTCATTAGTTCTCATTACTATATCTTGTAAACAATTTGGAATTTTGTTTCAACATAAGATTGTTGAATGCTTAAAGTTGTGTTACTTCCCTTATTTAATAAATAATAAGTCAATTTTTATTAACATAAGTATCAATAATACTCTTAATAGTTTAGTTGTTTAGTTAGAATTCTAAGCAATATACTACTTAAACTGCATTTCTAGTTACTAGAAAAATATAAAGAAATCAAACATTCGGTACAAATTGCTACACTTGATCAGCGAGAAATTTTACGTTTGTATTTCTAAATGGAAAGAGATACACACATCTAGTAAATAAGCTTGTAATTACTGGCATTAATTTATTGGTTTTAAATCGGGATAGGTGCAACTATATATAAGTTAACCTCAATGCATAAGGTGCCACAGTTGTAGAGCTTTTTAAAAGAATGCTTCAAAATATATATATATATATATATGATATATATCCTATATATATATATATATATATATATATATATATATATATATATATATATATATATATATATATATATATATATATATATATATATATATATATATATATATATATATATATATATATATATATATATATATATATATATATATATATATATATATATATATATATATATATATATATATATATATATATATATATATATATATATATATATATATATATATATATATATATATATATATATATATATATATATATATATATATATATATATATATATATATATATATATATATATATATATATATATATATATATATATATATATATATATATATATATATATATATATATATATATATATATATATATATATATATATCTATATATATATATATATATATATATATATATATAATATATATATATATATATATATATATATATATATATCTTTTAAAACTTTTCAAAAGTTTAAACATAATAAAATTACTGGACATTTTTAATGATTATACTCTTTTATTATCCACTAAAATAAATTTTCTGTAATAAATTTTCTGTAATTTTCTGTAACACGTCATTTTTAGAAGAAAATAAAAACGAGATTTTTAAGTTACTTCAAATAAAAATCATAAGCTACATAGAGTACATATAAAATCATTTTTTGGTATCTTATTAGCTTCTCAACTAATCTTATTTTAACTGCGTTCCGTATTTTTGAAAGCCTAGTATAACAAGGAATTTTTACAAGGAAACTAAATATCTAAATGACATGTTACAAGTAATACATTTCTGTTTAAATAATTATTAATGAAATATGTATAATATGTAAATTATTACAATAATTTAAATTTAAAAATGTGAATACGTAATGATTTTTATCAAACAACAATTGAATGGCATCGTAATCTCTTTTAATTTTGTGATATTCACGTAAATGCTATATTCTTTTTAAAAATATTCAAGGTTATTAAATAAAGAGCATGTTTATTAGTTTCTAGTATGATACTTGGGATTAAAAGTTCTCTTAATTAATCTTATAAAAAGCTTGTAAATGCTAAGTTGTTGTTTCATAGAGTAAGATTCTCATTGAGGATTGTCATACATTAATTTATCTTTTTGCTGAATGAGAATAATTTTTCCTGTAGTCGTGAATATACGTGAAAATATTTAAATATTCAGATTTCACGTCTTAAGTGAATGGAAAAATTAGCTCAAAATCTTTTTCGGTTAAATGCTTTGCGGAATTTTTGTGTAATCTCAAAATTTCTTACATTTTTAAATCCGATCCAGAATATTCATTTATCAATATATATATATATATATATATATATATATATATATATATATATATATATTTATATATATATATATATATATATATTATATATATATATATATATATATATATATATATATATATATATATATATATATATATATATATATATATATATATATATATATATATATATATATATATTATATATATATATATATATATATATATATATATATATTTATATATATTTATATATATATATATATATATATATATATATATATATATATATATATATATATATATATATATATTTATATATTTATATATATTTATATATATATATATTATATATATATATATATATATATATATATATATATATATATATATATATATATATATATATATATATATATATATATATATATATATATATATATATATATATATATATATATATATATATATATATATATATATATATATATATATATATATATATATATATATATATTTATATATATATATATATATATATTTATATATATATATATATATATATTTATATATATATATATATATATATATTTATATATATATATATATATATATATATATTTATATATATATTTATATATATATATATATATATATATATTTATATATATATATATATATATATATATATTTATATATATATATATTTATATATATATATATATATATATATATATATATATATATATATATATATATATATATATATATATATGTATATATATATATATTTATAATGTCCATTCTTAGAAAAAATAATTTTCTCTTTTTTATGCGGTAAACATTTTTAGAAGCATAACAAAAATTATAAATTCTCTTGTTAGTGCCCTTTTATATAGTGAGTCTCAAAAAACATGTTGTTCCTTAGCTTATGAAGGCAGTATATTTAACATTACTACTTATCTAAGTTATGTGAGTGTGTATGCATGAGTAAGTATTTCTCATAAGCCAAAAATATTATTTCCTGATTAAAAAATAATTTTTATGTTGACATCAAATATTAATGATATATCCTTCATTCCTAGGAATTCACTTAATGTTTCATAACTCATCAAGTTACAACTTATTCTAAAATTAAGCAGAGAGGTTATTGTTCGCAAGGCAATGGTTTCATTAAAGTGCGGTCCTGGAATTTCTTTTATATTGAACGGTATAGTTGATACTATCCCTGATGGTCCACGCTGTGAAGTTGTGGCACAGTTTCGACTTTTGACGTGTCACGACTGTATGGCTGAACACTTATACCGCATTGGCATCTTAAATTCACTTGGTAGTCCTCTCTGCAACTTGGCAGAGCCCATGAATAGGACCCATATCCACCGCTGTTCTGCACTGCATGAGTCAACGCTTTATTGGGAAGCCAGAGAACCTTTAGGGCAATGATTTTGGTCATCTCGGTTACGTTTATGTAATACATTATTCACCTGTCTATTTTGTGATTTTCCATGTCTTTTATTTGTGATATTCCTTGCATTTGCCCTGTCATTGGAAATAAAAAATAGTGGATATTTGGGGATTTTAATTTCAGAAATTATCTTAGTTATAGTTTTGTCTCCTACTGAAGAATCCAAGTTGATTAGCAAAAATACGAAGTGATCTGTATTATAAAAACTCAGTCGTCGATAAAAGTTAATCTAAATAGGACATAAAATTCATAGACTATGAACATATAATTTTGCGTATGATAATTATTCTTCTAGAATTTTCCTTCGAAAATTGTAGCTTTTTATTTTGTTTTCTGATAAATTGTACAAAACATACTATCAGTGTAAAATGTTCACTCTCTGCGTATATAACGTTCACTCTTTTTATTTATAAGAAATATTTCAATAATTATTAATTTCTCTCTATGACTTCTCTATATTTTTTGAAATAGAAACTATAAGAATTTAACTATAAATAGTTGTTTATATAAAATAGTATGGCTGAATAATATATTCATTCGCGGAAATTATTCAAGCATGATTTAAAATATATATTTCCTATCATTTTATAATTTATGAATCTACTGAAAATATATGGCTTTTTTTTCTCTATATAAACATTCATTTTATAATATGGTATTATTTAGCATGATGTATGTTTATTTGGAAAACAGTTTTAATATACAGATGCAAATGTTAAATTTATACGCAGTTAATATGCATTAGATAAAGGCCACTAGTTAAAAATTGTATAATTATATGTTCATTCAAATTAATTTCATTCTTCAAAGCAATCAAGATATTTCTACAGTTAATATATTTTAGTTTATTTTACGAATGGTAGTATATTTGTTCACGCACAGACTTATACATATTGTGTTTGAGAGTGTACAGATGATCTTATAAATTACGCGTGGCTTTAATTTTTTGGTTAAATATTTTAATATTTCAATCTTGAACATGAACTTAAATTATAATATTATATACTTAAATATCATACAATTTTATAGTTAATTTTGTAATTTATATCACATTGATAAATTAACAAAATATTGATGGATGCAAATTTTGATGCTTTAATTTTTGAAGAAAAATTGTTTTTGAAAGTCACACTAATAAGAACCTAAAGAAAATGATTTCCAGATTTTCATTACATTTGTGATGAATGAAAAATTTAAATTAATATTTTAAAGTTTATCTTTGTGGTTTGGCTATAATCTATAATTTTATTATTAATTAAGCTTGAAATATTCATTTCTTGAAATCTAAAAAATATTTTCAATGAAACTATTAGGATTAAATTTATTTTTAGAACTAAGTTTAAAATAAATAAATTAAAATTTTTAACAAACTTGTATCATGCAGCAATCAATTAGTAAACTAATCAAAAAATAAATTAACTTACTAAAAAAGCTAATTAACTAAAAAAGTAAAATCAGGTAAGATTATTCTTAAAGCTAAATAACGATACTTCATTATTTCTTATTGCTGTAACGGAAACGAAAAGAATTTCTATAACCTAGAATATACTTGCTTAATCAACACATGTTGCATAACTGAATAAGTGTAATTTGTAGTTATAAATATCTTCATAAAACTGGTCTTTCTATCTTATTACATACATCTTAATTGGTTTCAATCTTCAAACAGCTGAGAATGGCATTTCTTAATTACAATTTCACAGGGTAAGTTAAATTATGAGAAGGAGAGCCCATATGTCATCGTAAATTTGTTAAAATGTTGTTACTTTGTTCCAGTGTATAATTTAAAATGAAGTTCCATTCATAAATGTAAGTATTTTTGCGTTAAGTAATAGATATTTTTTCGAAATGCATGAACATTTTAACTTTAATAATGAAAGAATCTGCATTAAACTTTTTCAAGTTCAAGTATGCAGTGACGTTTTATATTAAACTAATAATGTATTCTACACTTTTCTTATGAAGCATTTCATACTTTTTAAGAAGTTTTTATTCATTTATGATTAATAGCATTTATTCATTTATGTTTTTGATAACTGAAATATGACAAAGTAACTCTTTTGAATGTAACTTTTATTGTAGGGTATCCTTTTAATTTATATAGAAAATTGCTATACTTACAGATTATATATATATATATATATATACACACACACACACACACACATATATATATATATATATAATCTTCAAATGGGGTCATTATCTTCCGGTTACGAATCATAAAGAATTCGTAAAGAAAATTACAATTTTAAAATTATACTAAACGAAATTATCACAAAAGCGATATAGGAAAAATGATTAAATTTTTTTTAAAAGAAACGGCTGGTTTAAGCGAATAAATTACACTGGTGTGCAAAACTTAAGCAACAATGTAAGTTTTAAGCAGATAACCATGAAATTGCATAAAAAGAGTTCTTACAATCAGTGCAATGAACACGCAATTCAGTAGAAAGGTCATGCGTGTGCAAATATCAGTGGCAAAACGTCAGAGGTGACTTCAGCATATGCAAAACGCGTGCTCTCGGCGAGCGAAGTTCAAGTCTACAATAAAAGGAAGGACGGAGGAGCAATTAAAGACTTTCGTTTCAAGTGCAAGTGAGTGTAACCGTGAAATATGGCTAGAAGAAATCGCCTGGACGACTTCACCCATGGAAGAGTGATTGGAAAACTGAAGGAGGGGCGTAGTGTGACCAGTGTAGTTGAAGAGTTCGTAATCAACAAAAGTGTCATTTCACGGACTTGGAAAGCCTTCAGAACCACAGGTATAGCTGTTCGAAAGGTTAGTGGTGGCCGCTTCAGGAAAACACCTGCAGTGGATGACCGCTATATCATCCTTCAGGCGAAAAAAACCCGAAACCAGTCAGCAAGCGCCATTGCTAAGCAACTGTGTACAGCAACAGGGTGACAAGTGTCGCGGTTAACTGTGGCCAGACGCCTTCACAAATGTGGCCTATTCGCCACCATCCTGAACACTGCATTCCGTTGACAGTTCGCCATCGGCGGCACCGTTTAGAGAGATGCAAAAAGCACAAAAGTGGACATCTGATCAATGGAATCGCGTCCTCTTCACAGATGAAAGTCGTTTCAGTGGCATTTGTGATTCTCAATGCCAATTGATTTGGAGAGAGGTTGGGACACGGTTTCATCTCAGTTACATAACGGAAAGAGACAGTTATGGTGGTCCTGAAGTTCTCGTCTGGGTAGGCATTATGCTGAACGTGCAGACTGAACTCCACGTTTTCGACAGAGGTTCTGTAACCGGAGATCCCTATTATCAAGAGGTAATCCTTCCCCATGTACGTCTGTTCCGAGGTGCCACTGTAGCAGATTTCATTTTTATGGATGACAATGCACGGCCACATCAGACTCATGCTGTTCAACAACCTCTAGAAAGTGAAGACATCACCCGAATGGATTGGCCAGCGTACTCACCTGATTTAAATCCCACAAAACATGTGTGGGAAGCTTTGGAGAGACGCATTGCGGCACAATTGCGACCCCCGTGGAACACTCAGCAGCTGAAATAGATGCTGATTGAGGAATGGGCACTCTTATCGCAAAAATTGCTGGAGAATCTGGTACTGAGTATGGGGAGACATTGCGAAGCAACCATTACAGTAAGGAGAGGGCATATCCCATACTAAGGAACACCTGTTTGTTATTGTTCCTCTTGGACAGATGATCTTGAGCAGGGATTCTGTGAGTTCAATAAAGCCTATTTTTGTTTGATTCCGTACTGTATGCATTGTATTCATTTTTGTGCAACTATGCTTTCGTCATCTCTCTTAAGTACAAAATGATGTGTCTCATGTCCGAATTTCATGTCCCTCAGATGATTTCTTGCGGAGTTATGGCAGAAAAACCACTTTTTGCTTAAGTTTTGCACACCAGTGTATGATTAGATTATAAATAAATCAGTTTTTGGAGACAAGCCTTCTTTATTTATACGAAATTACTTTTAATTTGATATAATTTCAATTTGAGATTTTGAGAATAACTCGAACTATATGTATAAAATGCACTGAAGTGTTGCTTATAAATTATTTAGGAAGTAGTCTTAAATATTACACAGTATGTCAATCATTTTGAGAAACCATATTTTTGTTAACTGCTTAGAAAAAGAATTATTCACATACTTGCATAACAAGTAACTATGTAATTAATATCAGTATATATTTTTTGCAAGTTATTTAAATAAATACATATAAAAAATTCTGCAAAAGTCAAAACAGATTGACATTTCAATTTGCAATAGTAATTAGCATTCAATTGATAAAAATCAGTTGAATCAGTTGTATGATCCAATAAATAAAAGAAAAATCCAAATGTAAAAATTATGAAATAATTTTTACATTTAGATTTTTACATTAAAATTAATTCACAAGTGTATGCATAATAGTTTCACTGTGTATTGCAGAATATCCTTATGAAGTATGTCAAAAAACTATTTATGGTAAATTATTTTAAATAAATAAGAAACATTGGATTATAAATTTACAACTACTAATCACAAAAGCATAACACTGAACATTTAATTTTCTCTCATTTCACGCACAGCAAAAATATTTCCTAAAAGAGATGATTTGAAGATGTTAGTAATAGTTAAAAAAATCTAATAATAATTACGTTTTGAAATATTAGACACTTTTTGGCGAGTTTCTGTCACCTATATTGAATTTCTAGAAATATTAGAATTTCTAGTCTTAAAATATGAATTTTGATAAAATGTAAAATATATTTTTAAGTGAAAGAAAAGTACCTAAAATTCCAGCATTAAAAACAGGTATTTAATTAAATGTATTAAATGCGATCTTATTTATACAATATTTTCGGATTTATATAGTTTTCTTGAGCTTCTTTCACTGGAAAAGAATCCAGTTTAGTAAACTTCCTCTACTTTCTCTTTGGATTAACTGTATATTTTCTTTCCTTGTATAAAATTTTCCATGCATTGTATTTATCTTTATCCACTGAGTTTTAAATGAAAAATAGTTTTCTTTTAAAGTAGATATTCCAGATAAAATTGGATTTTGTTTCTTATAACTCTTTCGTGATTCCTATCTAAATTTATTTCCTATGATTATCTTTGATTGTACGATTATTTGCTGTCAACAGAAGTAAAAGAAGATTATAAAAAGCTATCTTAAAAGTAAGAGATTTATATCTAATGCTTGTATTTAAGAAGATGTTTTATATATATCATTAGACGCGTATAAAGTAACTTTCAAAAATTGGTAATTTAGTTTAAAAAGCAAAGTAATTTATATATGATAATCTTACTTTACAAATACACTACTGATTAAAATTGCTACACCAGGAAGAAATGCAGATAACAAAATGATATTTATCGGACAAATATATTATACTAGAAATAACAAGTGATTAAATTTTCAAAAAATTTGGCTGGATAGATCCTGAGAAATCAGTACCCAGAACAACCACCTCTGTGGCAGTAATAACAGGAGTTATATGTCTGGGCATTGAGTCAAACAGAGATTGGATTGCATGTACAGGTACAGATGCCCATGCAGCTTCAACACGATGCCACAGTTCATCAACCGTGGTGACTGGCGTTTGGTGACGAGCCAGTCGCTCGGCAACCATTGACCAGACGTTTTCTATTGGTGAAAGATTTGGAGAACGTGCTGGCCAGGGCAACAGCCGAACGTGTTCCGTATCATGGAAGGTCAGTACAATACCGGCAACATGCGGTCGGGCATTATACTGCTTAAATGTAGGGTTTCGCAGGGCTCGAATAAAGGGTAGAGCCACGGGTCGTAATACACCAGAAATGTAACGTGCACTGTTCAAAGCACCGTCAATGCAAACAAGAGGTGACCGAGACGTGTATCCAATGGCACCCCATACCATCACGCCAGGTGATGGGCCAGTATGATGACGATTAATGCACGCTGCCAGTGTGCGTTCACCACGATGCCGCCAAACACCGATTCGACATCATGATGCTGTACACAGAACCTGGATTCATCTGAAAAGATGACGTCTCGCCATTCGTGCGCCCAGGTTCGTCGTTGATCACACCATTGAAGGCGCTCTTGTCTGTGACGCAGCGTCAAGGGAAGCCGCAGCCATGGTCTCCGATCTGAGAGTTCATGCTGCCGCAAACGTCGTCGAACTGTTCGTGCAGACACTTGTTGTCTTCCAAACAACCCCGTTTCTTGACTCACGGCTCGTGACGTGGTTGCACGATCCATTACGGCCATGCGGCTAATATGCCTGTTTTCTCGGCTGCTAGTGATATCTGGCCGTTGAGATCCCGCATGGCGTTCCGCATTACCGTCCTGAACCCATCGATTCCATATTGTGCTAACAGTCATTGGATCTCGACCGACGCGAGCAACCATACTGCGATAAGATAAACTGCAATCCCGGTACGCTACAATTCAACCTTTATCAAAGTCAGAAACGTGCTGGTACGCATTTCTCCTTCTTACACGAGGCATCACAACAACTTTTCAATAGGCAACAACGTTCAAATGCAATTTGTGTATGAGAAACCGGCTGAACAATTTTCTCATTTTAACACAATGTAAGTGTTGCTACTGGTGCCTGCTTTGTCTGAATGCGCTGAAAAGCTAATCATATGCATATCACAGCACTTTTTTCCTTTCGTTCACGTCTGTAGCATGTCGCCTTCTTAGTGTAGCAATTTTAATGGCCCGTAGTGTACTTTTAATATTTTTAAATGAAGCTTCATTTTTTTATGGAATGGAAGCTAAATAAGCATTTATTCCCTGAATAATCTACATAAATAACGTTATTTAATTATTTTGAAAATGTGTTTTAAAAACCTAATAAAAAATCAAGTTTTTTGTTACAACATTAATACGTACTACAGTTTAAAAAAAAAGAAAGCAAAATAATATTAAATTATTATATATTTGATATTAGGACTTATTTTTCAACATTTTTACAGCTATGTAGTTAAATACATAATTATAAAAGAGAACATTGTTTTAATACCTTTCATAGGCGAGTGATAAACCATGTAGTTATGTTGATCTACATTATAAAACATGATAATTAGTTGGTTACCTTTACATGGAAACGTAATATCGGTCTTTTCTCAACATTTTCTATGCATATAAATTTGTAAAAAGAACAATTTTATAAGCAAACCTACTCAGATATTTTCATAAAACTAAAATTTCCACGTGAAATGCCTAGGTTAACAATCTTATGACGAATGTGAAAATAATTAGAAAAATTAATTCATTAACTTTATGTGTTTCATTATTTTTCAATTATTTTATTAATTTATCGATGACTCCTGAAATAATATAAAGATTAGTAACCTACATCAAACACAAGTTTTTCACCAGCAAATCACTGAGAATTCTAATGTTAGAGAAATGAAGTAGTTTTCCGAGGTGAGATTTTTTTTAATTTCAGTTATTGTATCTACAATGTTGACACAACCGAAATTCAACACTGAGAAAGAAACATGCAAATCATTTAGAATTTAGATCATGTGTTTACGATAACATATCCAAAATACTCATTATCATTTCAGTGAATGCACACATAATATGTGACTGCAGTGTTACTTGTAAATGCTATATAAAATAAAAATTTAAATACTGACGGTATAAAGTCACTTAAGTTGAACTTGGCGAGACACGCACACTTTTTCTCAAAAAATATTTTTATAAGGAAATAAACACTCGAAATAGTCTAAAGGACACGGTTTATACTAAATAAACATCGCATTTAATATAGACGGGATTGTGTTATGGAGTTAGAACCAATTGTATAATTTAATAAATAATGAAAGTTCTAAATTAAATATTGCATAAGTCAATCCCGGTATAACTCTTATTTTCTCAAAAAAAAATAATAATAAAAATTATAATTATAAAATAAGTGCGTAGAATTATTTGAATTTATACATTTTATAAATTTAAATAATTCCAGGTATATGGTTTCATTACTTTATGGTTTTATTACTTCTAATGTAAAACAGATTTTAATTGCATTATAGTCAAATTTTGGAATTTAAGAATTGTTCAAGCTTCTAAGTTTCAAATATGGATCTGTAGGAAGGAATTTTTTAATTTAATGCAAACACTAGAATTATGCTTAGAACGTAAAATTATTCTTAATGCAGACATTTATTTCAATATATATTTGAAATGTATCAAATTTAGCCCAACAAAATTGTTCTTCATGTGTGCATATACTATTTACCGATTTGTGTGCATATACTATTTACCGATTTGTGTGCATATACTATTTACCGATTTGTGTGCATATACTATTTACCTATTTACCATACGAGTGCATATACTATTTACCGATTTCCCCCGAGTTGCAGAGTTTATTTCAACTTAGAAGTTTCCCATTGGCTGAAATATCTCTTTAAATTCACCAAGCCTATGGACTAAATTTTAAGGATCATATATTTCAATAAGATTTTCTGAACCAGTGACTGAAATGCGAAAAATACATAACACATTAGACTTCGGAGCACATAAATCGAACTTGATTTAACAGGGCATTTCTATATAAATACATTTTATAATTAAATAACTGAAAAAAGTTTTAGGTTTATACTTAACATAAAATGGATCCATTAAATTAAATACAAAGAGGATGTTTGAGTTTGAGTCTAGTGTTTAAATTTCATAATCATTTGAATTTCTGAGTCCAATATAGCATAAGTCGAACTTAATCTCACACGTTTTATTCTCAAAATATATTCTTTTTGTAGTGAAAAAAAACACCTAAAGAGTCTCAAGAATGAGTTGTATGTTAATGGGAGCCATCAGTCCTAACATACACAAAACTTTTATTGAATTAGAGTCAATTGTTTGAATTTCATGATTACGGAAATTTCTATGTCCAGTTACAGCATTCAATTGAAAGTAATTTTTTCTTTCATACATACCTATGCCTGAGAAAAGCTTGAGTAATTATTATATTACAAAATTTGATTGTAATTCAGTAAAAATCCATTCCTTGCTAAAATTAACAGTTTCATTTTGTATAAAATTCTAGTGGTCAGCGTGCCTGATTACGAATAGGGAGGTCCTGGGTTCATATCCCAGTTCAATCATTGATGTACTTTCTCTCTCTCTATCCTGTCTTTGTCCTCTCCTTGTGTGTGTGAATGAAGTATGAGTGATGCCTACCCTATAATCAAGTCCCTATGGCATGTGTGAGGGTGCAATGGTGACCCACCCCCTGTAGTGCACCCGGGGCAACGCCTCGACGGCTAAGAGGTCGCTGTGTCTGGCCGGTTCATTGGTATCAGGGAACAATAGATTAATAGACTCTGCTGCAGTTGTAACTGTCTATAATCTGCCATTGGAAAAAAAATTTAATATAAAATGTGTATATCATTCCAATCCGGAAATTTGTTTATTAAAAATGCATTTTTTAACAAAATACCTATTATAATAATATCGAAATATACAATATGAGACTTAGAGATTTGCTTAGAAATTTATAAAATTATTACATTCAAATAAATGGAACTAACTCATTAAGCATATAAACCATTTTAAAAGTAATGAGTTCATTTATTACAAAATACTTCCCTAAAAGTATTTAAGGTAATTATTTTATTAAAACATGTTTGCTTGTGAAAAGTAGTAACCGATTTAAATTAGACTTATACAAAAACTAGGAAAATTTATTCAGTTATGAAATTTAAACAACTAATTCAAGGTGAATAAAAATATTGCTTGCATTCAAGCTTATGGGTCCATTAGTAAAACGCACACCTCTCTGACTCTCTTCCAAGATTTTTTATCATAAAAAAATATTTTTAAGGAAAAGGTTTGTCATACCAAGAGCGACGTAATACGTTAGTTTTAGTGTTTTTTTTATAATAAATATTAACTTACACTAAAATTACTTTTATCGTGGGAAAAACAAGTTAAAATAACTTCTTTTTACTACGTTAAAAATTATTTTAATGAAAGTTAATATTTATGACTATGTTTTGAGTTAAATGTTTAATTGTGTAAAATGGATTTTGATTAAATATTTCTTGTCAGTAAAACAGGATGTTTACGTGTTTTATTAAAAAAAGTGTATTTACATATTTTCTGCTTAAGTTAGAAACAATATAGAACGTAATTATGAGGGAGATAAAATATATTTTTCGTTATGAGTGATTACATTAAACTGAACTTTACCACATTTATTATTAAAATCCTTTAAGATTTATAAACCATAATTTATGACATTTTAACTAATTACAAGGAGTATATAAATACTTGAATTCCATATATATAGAAGATATGTTTAAAATTCTAAAAATTATTTTTTGGTGAATATAATATTTTTAAAAAACTTCAAATTATAACTTACTTTTAATACCCAAGAACTTAAACCGATTTAAATCTGAATAAAATCTTGTAGATGCATAAGTAGCAACAATACTTTTAATCGTAAGTGGAACTAAAAAAAATTAATCACTAATATAAAGAAGGAATTTTTAAAGGATTACTAATCTTTTCTTTTATATCATAAAACGAAACTTATCAAGAAAAAAATCTAAGGCCTTTTCAATAAAGTATTAAAAAAATCGAATTTCACATGAATGTGTTAAAGCATATCATTCTTTGAAATTCTTAAAAAATCAATTCAGTAATTACGTGAAATAAAAGGAATTGAAGATATTTCCTATCAAGCATATTGCAGATGGTCCTAGAAAATAAGATAATTTAACTTTTTTATTCCATAGAAAGAGATAAGAAATAAGAAAAAAAATAATATTCAGCATTTACCTAAAGAAAACTGCTTTTTCAAGAGTTCTTACTGCTTAATTTAATTGATATTTATTTGATTCACAAAATATTATTTCAAAATGTTTTATATACTAAATTAAATTAATTACATAAAAATCATAAGTGTGTGATGTAAATGATTATAAGATAAGTATACTCTACAAAATTTTTAATGATTTTTTAAATTTAATTTTAAAAAATTAGGGAAAAATTTCATGTTATTAGAGTTACAGTGCATTCAAGTAATCCACAAATGAAGGTTACATATAAATATATATCTTAGTATAGATGAGTTCATAATATAGTGTGTCATTTCTTAAAAAAAGATCATATTTTATATTAATAGAACTAAATAATAAGTGATTTATTTCTTATATTGCAATTTTTAACTAGCTCGAAAAAAATTTGTATAAAAATTTATATGCAAGCAAAGTTTTTGTATAAAAACGTGTTTCCAAATAAAATAGCAATACATCTAATTATGAATATTTATCTTTAAAACATGCTTTATAAGAAATATTTATATATAATTTAATTATTATAAATGATTTCCAAGATTTCATACTTGAAACTAATTAAATTAAAGTATTAAGAATGCACTGATAGTATTTTTATACCAAACTGGTAGTGAATTTATTTAAATATTATGATTAGAAATATTTTAATGATTAGTTTCTTGATTAAATAAAAATGAACGTTATATTAAATTTTGACACAGAAACCAATAGCCGTATTTTTAAATGTAATAAATAATTTAAGAAAAAAGAAAGGCTACTATATATAAACTGATGAATGCAAATAAAAATAAAATAACTTTTTTTAATTATAAATATTTAAATGCTTTATATTTTTGAATTACCCCAAGTAGCATTTTTTTCAAGTTTATACTAACGTCTTTAGAATTTAATAGGAACCCAAATCCTTAAAATACTTTCAAAAATATGCATTTAATAGTCTAAATTCTCTAAGTCAATATATAAAGATAATGTTAGAATTTATATTTGTTCATCACTAACCATCCAGTATATTTGTCTCTATTTGTTTCTTTTAGTTATCAAATTAGCTTAAAGTAAACGTGAATTCTTAAAACCACATCTAAACGAATAACTAGGAATAACGTTTAGTGGGATTGATTTTTACAATACTATTTATGATAAACAAATATAGCAAATTAACACAGTTCCGGTTTATATTTTAAGAGTTCATGCGTTAAGCTCCTGACTTTGCGCGTGGAAGATGTGATAGTTAGAAATCTCTTTTGTTAAACTATGACTCTCGGTTAAAACATTACGATCATGTAAGAAATGAGAACAGAGTGACAAATAAACAAAACAATCCATTTCCACCCCTGAATACACTCTACTAACTATATATTTTGAAGCATGGAATGAGCTAGTAATTGTAAAATATCTTATTGTCGTAGTTATTACGTTGGGGATGTTAAAATTATTATATAGTTGCATATAATCAATATGCTCATACTCTCTGTTCTATAAATGGCAAAAGTTATTCATAATAACAATGAAATGTAACTTGAAAATTATATTTACATAACTGAATTTTAATTTGCTACTGTTGTTACTTATGACACTTGGACAAGAGCCAAGCTCGCTATGCCTTGGCAATGCGAGTTTAATTCAACAGGAAGAGTCTTTCGTTTTAATTAGAGCATCACGAAGGTGAAAGTAGATCTTTGCTCTTTTTTTAAATCCTCCGACCACCAGAGAATCCACTCCCTCAATTTTGACATTAATCCAAAGGGGGAAAGATTTTCTCCATACCATTGCACCCATAGTAACTACTCAATTACCAACCACAGGACTTTCGATTCCACAGATTTAAGGAGCATGTGTATCTCATGTACTCGGTGGGTCTTTGGCGGCATTGGGAATCCAGCCCCACCCTTCCAGATGGAAGGCAGATACCCTAACCATTAGGCTACCATGCCCCTTGAATTTTAACTTACATGCCTTACACAGTTAACATTATTATTTTGCTTTTACCTATTTACATAAAATATATCTTCCAGTACATAATATTTTGTTCGTATATAATTTTCAGAATATATATGTAAATGCGTATCATATATATATATTCTACATTATGGAATCAAATATTTATATTTCTTAACTTTTTAGGAGATAATTTACTCAATGGAAGCTGAAAATAAATCTTAATCTAATATTTATATTTAACATAAAAATTTTTAAATGAATTTTAAACTGTATTTGTATTTTTAATAAAGCATAATTTTTATAAATAAAAATAGCTGCATCTCCACAATATTCAATGACTTCTTTAATGTGTTTATTGAAAACCTTTTTCGGTGATCGATCAGTGCTGATAATTTACCACAACAAAGAGTAAAGTAAAATCACATTATCTGTGTCATACTTTCCAAAGTTCTTCATTTAATTAATGTTTTATGGTACATTAATTTAAACAGATTTATTAATGTATTGAAATCACATTCTTTATATGCTAATGATGCAACTCAAGTATTATTTTTTTAAATGACTCGAAGAACTATTTTAAGGCAACTTAAAGCTTTGTGAAGATGCGTGGTAATGCATTAAGGTGAGTATTGATCTTGTTCAGATTCTCAATCTCAGCATAGCTGTGATAAATGATGCAGAAAAGATGTCTTCTTAAGATGAAAAACAATACGTAGCTGCGGTAGCATATATTTCTAAGCATTAAAATTCTCTTTTAAGTACTTATTCTCCTTTAAACTTTTCTTCTTTTTTAAAATATATTTGTTATCATCAAAAGCGGAGTCATTTTCAGATTTTCAGTATGTCAGCAGATTATTCGGAAGATAGTGTAATACTGTGATTATTATTAATATAAAAATGCAACTCTTTTTTTTTATTAAACTATATGAAGTAATTTGTAACATTATCGATACCTAACATTATATAGCAGGTAACTGTTTTATAAAGTTAACTTAAAAATCTACAATTTTTAAATATTTTATCTACTTATTTTCAAAATGTACTCCATATATGAATAATAATATGGGGTAAGTTGATTTGAAGTGTAAAAAAATCTTGATTTAAAGAGTAAAAATTTCCAAATGTTCATAATGATATATGCATTAATAGAGATAAAATGTAATTAATACTGCAATACAAAAATAATAAGATAATATCAAAGTGAAAAAAAATTAAGGAAATTACTGAGAATAAAGGAGTCGTCAGATCTTTTCTACCTAAAATGTTTCACAAGACTTCATGTATTGATATAGTAGAAATAGTTTAATTTGCTTTTTGATAATTTTTGTGTGATATTTCTAAAATATCAATTCGCTTTTATTAATTCTTAAAGGTAATTTTCATTTTTATAACATGTGCATTGCATTGATTTAAACCATTAAATTTGATTTTATCATAAGTACTTGTATTTTCCTAAATTAAATTATTGGAATTTTTCAACATCTTTCGTCACATTTATGTTCAGGTTACTGCACACACAAAGCACTTCATACAGCATTCTTTTTAGATTTTTCAACATCTTTATGATTTTACTATATTAACAGACTTTAATAATGGGTTATATATGTGGAATATAACTATATATGCATGTACATGTAATAATGACGATAAAACTATATATTAGGGCATACAATGCAGCTTATGGTTGTAATAAATAGAATGATGTCTCCTAACCACTATTAATTCTCGTTCAAACTTAAGTAAAACTTGCAAATTGTGTTAAACTAAATACACATATTTTCGTTTCGAAAAACCTAATGATGGATATAATTGTAGTTAAAATTCTTTTTATTCTTTCTCACAGAGTTCTCATATTTATAATTCTTTCTTTATATTATAAACGTAGTACTTTTGAAGTTTCTCAGATAGATATTTTAAACAATGTTAATAAGGTGATAATAATAATATATGTATTAAGTATGTAAAATCCTCTGACTTATATTTTTGATTATAATTTTGATGAAATGTGTATAATACATTCGCTTTACTAGCTTCATTCGGATTCACTTCGATGAAAGGAACTAATATTTTAATTAAATATATTTATGTGTCTAGTTGATGAAGAAATTAATTTAATTAAATTTATTACTATAAGCAGAATTTTTATACTTTTTACTGTAATATATCTTATGAAATCTTTCATTAAAACTTATCTCCTCGAAAATTCATTATGACTTATAGTATACATTAAACATTGTCGTTCTTTAACAATATAAAATAACTGTTGATTTTCTGTTTAGTAAAAAACATTTATAATGTGTAAGCAAATGAACATATTTAAATAAGAGAATAGTTACGCATAGTTTCTATTTATTCCACTTACATCAAGACCAAAATTAAAGGAAATAATGCATCACATACAGCTAATTTTTCCTGGTATAAAAAATGTTTTTCTTAATTGGTATATTTATATCAATTAATTTAACACAAGAATTTCAGACCATTCATTGTAGTTACGAAACATTTACGTTTTTTAGAAAAATATAAATAACTTTTACTCACCCTCTCTATTTTTTAATACAGTTTTTCTCCATAATTTCATACCTATTCCCAATATTAAAATACAGAAAAACATTCCGTAAGCATTTTTCAACATTTCTTTTCTTTCATGAGATATAAACTCTAGAAAATCACACACACAACTACTTAATATTTTTATTTCTTACCATAATGTTGAGTACTGAAACGTAGTTTGATATTGCAAAAGATATCAAACAAGGAAGTATATTAAAAAAAAAGGTGGCAATATTTTTAGTGTTATTAATATTTGGGAATATTTTATTATAGATCCAAAGTTGTAATAATACTGTGCATTGCATTTAAACAATGTTAAACGAATATTTTTTAAATGTTATAAATTGATAGACATAAGTGCATTACGAGAGAATAAATAACATGTACAAAATTTTAATTCTATTTATTTGAACTTAACTTACATTTCAGCAAATCATTTCTTAACATTTTCCCATCAATTTCTTCTAAACTTTATATTTACTTGAATTTTTCTTAATCTTTTGAGATTCACGAACTTAGAAAACAAATGTTTTTTTTCCTTTAAAATATTTTATAAATATTTGGTGTATATAAATGATATCAGTTGTAGATATGGAGTTAAGATGATGCTTATTTGATGCAGAAAATATTTAATTAATTTAGAAATAAAGTAACTGGAAATCTGCATTTAAATATGGATATTACATTTGTTTTCACAAGTAGGCCTGCTACAAATTTAATTTTAGGACAATTAAAGTTAATATTTTCCTTTGTTCTTATATATTTTAAGTGCTTAAACATCTTAATATTCAGCTAAAACAAAATAAAATAATTTCAAGAAAATTATGATTCTGAAAATTTTTTATAATTTGTTTCAAATTATTTAATTTTTAAGTTTTTGAAAATCAAAACCTATTCTTATAATATTTTTACTTATAAATAAAATTTTGTAATTTGTTAAAATACTTTGCTTAAAACAAAAATACTATTTGAAATAAATAAGAATGCATTATCTTACAACAGCATTTATTGTAATTGATTCATAATAACTTAATGATAAACTGTAAGCCTAAATCGATAATATGTTCTTATTAAGACCCATAACACAAATTTTATAATATTAATTAAAGTATGTTAGTATTCTATTTCCCAATTAGATTTGAAGAGCTAGCGTTAAAATATTTTTACAACAAATTCGTTTAACATATAAAAAGCGTAGACTAATTTTTAAATTTTGACTCAGTTAATCTAGTTTCATAACTTTAAGTCTGCAACATATTTTTAAATAGAAAAAACTTATTTTAATGTATTGCAGCCATTTTCTTTTTCTGCTTTTTAAAAATTTGTGAAAAAAAATCGTATAGGGACAGAAAAATGCATCTTTTTTTAGCACACTGAAAACAAAACAATCCATATGAGAAATGTCAGGAGGCTTCATTTGGATATTTTAAAAAGCATCTATATAATGTCTGTTATTTTTTTACTTCTAAGTATGAAATGATAGTTTCTAAAGAATGCTTGCTGACTTTATTTTGGCGTAAGTTTGCTGAGTAAAGATCGTTAAGATTAAGAAAACGAAATTCTTTTGTCATTACCAAATGAAAATTTTTTTCTTGTTTCATGTTGCGGAAATAGTTATCAGTAGTATTTACAGGATGAGTTAATTTTAATATTTTCCTTTTTTATTATGCATTTTTTTATCACAGAAAAAACCCCTAGATGATTAATAAAGTTTTACCAAACCTTTCAATGAATTTTCTGAACTAAGTAAAAAAAAAAACTTTGTTCATGCTTATTAGAGTAAATGAAACATTTTTGTTCCAAAATTTAGATAAGCTTCAATCCCACGAACAATTCATTTTAGTTTGTCGCTTGCGATACGTTTTCATATAATGTTCGACATTTCATCTTATATTAAACGCAATGAATCAAGAAAAGATGATGAAATACAAAACTTTTAACTTTTGAGTTGAAAATATTGATTTATTATTTTGTTCATTGCTACTACAGAAATATTTAATGACTTTGCAAAGGATTTCTGCATCAAAAGATTTTCTGTTGTTGCCAGAGGTTTCAGCTTTAAAAAACATTAAAAAAAATGAAAAAAATGTTTCTGCTTGGATTTATTTAAATCTTATTTTTCACGCAGAAGATGGACCAATGATGTTTTCAGGACCTTTTGTTGAGCCATACAATTTACAATATATTTTAATAAAAGAATGAAAATATTACATTTCCAAAAAAATAAAAAGAAAAATGCATTCATTTTGATTCATATCATGTTTACATGCAATATGTTGAAAGAAGAATATAGAAAATGTCAGGCATAAATTTTAATATAAAACAATAAACTTGTCAGAAATTTATTTTCCATGAAATTTGCAAATTTATTTATCAAAAGTCTTCCATAAATATAAATTTTCACCATAACTTATAATATAACTTAATTTATTAATACAAGTTTCAACGACTAACATAAGAAAAATTATCCTTTATTTCAAAAGGAATTTTAAAATTTCTTTTATTAAAAGTTTTATTGCTTTACACAATATATAATTTACATATTCATTCAAAGTAAACTATATAATTTAAAATAGAAATTTTTTGTATTTAAAATATTTTAAATTAGAAAGTATGATTTCATCTCACATAAAAATTAAAATATTAATGAAATTTAAAATATTTTCTTTTCATTGTACATTTATTTCTTCTAATCCTAAGCAAATTTAAAATTTTACTTCACATTAAAAATACTAAAATTTAAATTTTACATAAATTTGAAAACATCAACTTATGATAAGATTAAGTTTTATTTGTAATCATTCTTAAATATAATAATTTTAGTTAATTTCTAATTTTCGTTTCATTTAACTGGAAATTTAATATTTGTCATAGTTAAATAACTTTCATTAAATTTTTGGATGTCTAAAAAAGTTAACTTATATAAATGATTTTTATGAAAGTGTATTTATTTATTTCAAGAAAGAAAATGCCATGTACCTTTAAACGTTATATCAAGCTTATAATATAACATAATAACTGATAACAGCAAATTTGATTGGTTTCACGAATAAATAATATTTTCAAAATAAATAGCTTTTATATATTATATCGATGTTTATTTCATATCCTGCTCTTTAATAATAGTGGTGTCTTTTCACCAAAGAATTTTTTAATCGGTATACAGTTTCACTATGATTTTATTTTTTGCAAGTAATTTTTACTAGATAAGATGCTTAAATTGAAACATACTTTACAGTTTCCAGTCAGTGTATTCCTTCCATGTGCTAGACAACGAAAACACGCATACGTCATTTTATATTGATTGCAAAGTATAGGCCTATTTTTTCGTCATGACAATAAATAAACATGTTATTGGCGGCATCAACAACATCTGGATAATAGTAACTGTCAAATCATTGCAATTAAATGAGCTGCCGTTTTATTGCTGTCAGATATTTGACTAAGAACTCTTAATGCATCTTAATGATAAATAAATGAGATTGATATATTCAATGTGTAAATGATAAAACCTTATATATTTTATAGTAATACTTTAATTTTTCAAATGTTACAGTGAATTCTTTTTTATAACTCAATAAATTTTGTCATAGAAGTTCAATGTTTTCTTAGCAATATTTGCTACTTATGAATACATTAATTAACAATTGATGAAGTAGCAATTTAAATTTTGACTCCAAATAGTTGAATATTATTTCATCACTTATAAAATACTTTAATATGTATGTATTAGTCTTCAAACATTAACAAAATTTTATTACTTTCTGTGAGACTACTGAAATTTTGTTGAAATGTTGATGATTCTGAATTATTACAACATAATCTTGTAAGACAATGTAACTGCAAGATTCCTTTTGTTAAAAAGTCAATGAGTGAAGATTGCTTAACATTAATTATTGAATAAGTAAAATATAGATTGATAAAAATGAATTAGTAAATAGAAGTTTGCATATTCTTGTCCTACCATAATTACCGGGTCCATAAATTTTTGACGCTCTCAATAATTCTTGAATAACAAATCAATGATAGTGTTTTATGTGAAGTAGGGAATTACGTTTTAGGAAATTTTATGTGTTTCCATTTGGTCCCGGTCATTTTTATCTTTAACTGAATTTCCTTTCCCTGACATTGGAATGTCCGCTGTGTAAACATGCATGGGGTTTTGGAAACGATATAAAACCTTTAGATTTAACAAAAGTGCAACATGAGAAGTATTACATAGTACTAGTTTTTTTCGTCTTGTCTAAACAGCCAATTTTTAAAATTTAATTTAGTCTTTTTTATCTACACTTTATGTAACTTTGGACTTCTCATGGATAAGAATATTATTAACGAATACACTGAGCTTTTATCCTATAATTCTGTTGTTCTTCAGCATTGGGAAGCAAAACCAAGTTTCATGACTTGGTAGACAAATAACCAACATTTGCTTTAATAAATAAATAAATGCCTTCCAACTTGAAAGAAATAAAATTTTACTGTCAAAGATATAAACTTTATCCACACCTACATTATAATTTTTAAGATGAGCCTCAAGAGGAATAACCCCATTGTTTACAAGCATCTAAAACCAATCTTGTCATGAAATTTAAAACAACATTAAACAGGACTCATTTTCAATACTCAGATTCTTATTATCTCAATTGAATGAACAAGTATGCATCCTGATAACACAGTTAAAAGCATATTAGCTCATTAGTTGCTGCCTTATACTTTTGATCTTAAAAGTTTCTAAATGTAAGAAAAACACCAAAATTATTCAAAAATGGACAATTTTTATTGAACACCAAATTCAAATGGCTAAACAGGTGTAGATTCATTCTTTCTTTCTTTTTCTTTCTTTCTTTTTTTTGCCTTTATTGTTTGATTAAAAATTTCATAAGAAACCATCTACAACCATATAAAATATAACCACATTAAAAAATACACACAAAAATAAACTAGATGTATTCCACATGAATCAAACCTTTTTAACAAAATTTAGCTCGAATGACATTTTAGCAGCTTCACCATCCTTTGTAAATTTGCAGCTGATGTATTTACTTATATTTTAAATCAACTTCAACATTATAGTACATGAGCAAAAATAATTATTTTACTTCTTTTTGAATATATTATTTAATAAAACTAGAGACTTTTATATACTTAAAAATATCTCTTAATAAAAAATATTTTTATCACCAAAATCTTACTTCCAAATAAATTATCAAGATATTAACTCGCATTATGAAATGTTATCTATGATAAAAATTCTTTTAAAAACACCATATATGAAATTAGTGTTCTCTAATGATGTACGTTATTCAATATCTAAACTGAGAAACTGACTTCAAAAACAAATTTTAATGCTATTCTGTTTAATATATTAAATCTTATTTTAAATCAAAATATTTTCAGACACAGTTCTTCGTACATTTGTTTGAGACACTTAATTTTTTTCATAATCATATAATAGCAAATTGATTAAATCTGAAAAACCAACCATCATTTGTAATTATCTTTATATCTCCATTGTGTCCGATGGCAATCCTGTGCTCACAATGAATCAGTCATCTGGATGACAAATTTTGTTGGGAAACAAATTGGAACAAAATCCTAAGTACATTTTACCCACTTTTGGACACATGACACTCTGTAACTCTCCAATTCTGCAGCCAAATTTATAAATATTACATTTTATGTATAACTTTTTTTTTTTGACCTGAAAATAAAGCTACTTGTTACAAAACTTAATACTTTTGTCAACCTATGTAGCAAAATTCTACTCCTCTAATTTGAATCAGATGTCAATAGTATCAGTCCCTCAATAGTATTTACTACTTAATTAACTTTTTGAAATCAGTATACATTGATAATAATTGGAATACATTGTGAAATCAAAATATATAAATTTCCCTTTCAAAACAATTGTTTAAAAATACCTTTGTATGGATATTTTCTGATCGAAAGACTTTTTACATGAGAAACAGGGCCCCATGATCACAATTTTAAACAATTTATTTATATTATTTTTATTTGAAATTATGAATTTCATTGGTTATGTTCACTCTTTAACTTAAAATAAAAACTTTTTCTTTTGAACGTTTTATGGAATAACGTTTTGCATTGATTTTTAATTTCGCAAATGAGTTATATGAAGCATATCAGAACATTGAGAGAAAATTAAAAGCATATTTTAACAACATAATAATTAGACTCAGATTATCAATTCATGATTTTTAAAAACAATGTTCACTTTTCGCTTCCATTTTAAAAATTCATTAATTTTATGCTGAATTTAAAATGATGAGGTAAATATTTATATGACATGTTAAGTGAAACATGTCTTCTGTCGTCTAGAAAAATAAATAAGATTATTCTCATATGTTAATTATTAAACGGGTATTCGAATGATTGTGTTTCTTGCGTTTATCATATATTTTTGCTGTTTATCACTTTTTCCAACGACTCAATCCTTATAGTCTAATGTTTTTACTGAAAACATATTTTTTTTATTTAAATGGAGTAGTAAAGTGTCTTCGGAATGGAAACAATACTTAAAAGCTTGAAAACTTTTAAGCAGCACTCTCATATGTATTGATTTCTTTTGAAATTGAGCACTTCTTTTTCTTCACTTTTATATTATTTATGGAAATAAATGATTTTCTTTTTTCTTTTATTTTTGAAAAGAAGCTTTTTAAGGCTTTTCCTTGGTTTGTGGGTATTGCAAAAATTTTTTTTTACTTTATTCCCATTCTTAAACATATTTTTTCACCAAAATGCAAATATTATATATCATGTTGACATAGATATCAGAAAAAAATGAAAAGAAAGAGAGCAAAAATGAAAACAAAATATTCTACACGATGTCATGATCAGGATACTTGATTCCTCGAAAATTTATCCATTTCATTCTACTTCTCATTTTCTTATTTATTTCTTCTAAGTATATTTGAGTCAACTTTTTTGAAAATTTTCTTTCTGGCCTTCAGAATTTAAGAAAAAAAAATGTTATAAAATATACACATATCAGAGGAAAATATCTAGAACATTTTATTGGAAAGAAATGGCTCAAACAACTTTGTAAGAGTAATTTCACACATAAAGAAATGCACAAAATGAAAAGAAAAAATTTACGGAATCAAACTTAATTATTTGGTCAAAATATTCTTATTTTAGTTGATTTTAGTCAAATAATAACACACGAGATTGAATTAAAAGAATTCTGCATGTTTTTTTTCCCTTTGAATTCAAAGTATTTTTGTCAAGTATAAGCAAATTATATTTCCTAGTCAGAAATTAAAATTTGTCGGATCTAAGCTTCTAATTAGTAAATATTAATAGATTTCTCACTTCTTATTGTTTTCAAACTATAATCGCTGTTAAAATTTAAGTATAAGACAGAAAAAAACTAGCAGTTTTGCAATATTTTTCAAATTTGTTGCAACAGATTTAAACTATTTATTGTTTTCATTTATTGTCAAAGATTACACACATAATTTTTTCTTGTACATTAGACTACAGAAACTGTTACAAGATTAAAGATTTAATGAATGACCAAAAACTTTCATTCATTAAAACTATTGTAATATTTTCTCCTTAGATTGAGAAATATATTTACTTATGTACCAAATCGTGAGAACTGATTTCTTATCAAAATATAGCAGTTTAAACAAGTGCAGATTATTATAAGGCAATCAATTTTCTTATTTTAAATTTATAAAAATGATATTTCTCAATATCATTCTAAATGAACAATCGTTATTTACGAATCCATTTTTAGAGAAAACATTATTTTGAAATAATGGAATAGTTTTCAACTAATCAAATTTACTGAAACATCTCATAACTTCTCTAATTTCAAAGTTTTTCTGCGAAAAATAAGAATTTAATTAATTTTTTCAATCGGAAAAATTATTTTTCTTATATTTCGTTTTAAAATGTGAATAACTTCTCATCATTTTTATGTACTTTATTTGCTAAATTATTTTAAATAATTTCTCCTGTCATACATAAATAAATATTTTAAGAAATTCAAACACACACACTTAAATTATTTCGTAATGTGCAGAATGCAGTTGTTGAAAGATTAAATATACATTAAGGCTTTATGTATATATATATACAAAATATATATTATATATATATATATATATATATATATATATATATATATATATATATATATATATATATATATATATATATATATATAAATATATATATATATAAATATATATATATATATATATATATATATATAAATATATATATATATATATATAAATATATATATATATATAAATATATATATATATAAATATATATATATAAATATATATATATATAAATATATATATATATATATATATATATATATATAAATATATATATATATAAATATATATATATATATATATATATATATATATATATATATATATATATATATATATATATATATATATATAATATATTATGTGTATATATATATATATAACTTCTCTGTATAGTTAATTTCTCTCTAACAATTTATTCAAATATTCTTATATTTTAAAAATATACATACATTTTATTTTCAAGTTTTAAATATTCCTTTGAAAAATGTCCTACACTAGAATTATTTCAATGAATTAAACTTTTATTACGCAATCCTGAGCATGATTAACAACATCTTCACTTGGGGAAAAATGGAAATAATTAAAATTTTTTACATTAATCTAACCAGTTATTTATTTTTCATTTTTATCTGCTGTACTCATATTAGTTATAATATATTTGTTTAATTTGATTCTATCACAGAATAGTCAAATTCTAGGCAATAATTGTCAAAATTTGCGTGAATTATGTATTGATTGCTAGGTAAATTTTATTTATTCTTATTTTTTCAAATTTCTTGGCTACATCTGAGGCATAATTTTTAGAGATGTTAATATGTGTATTTCTGAGACTACATGTAGACACATTTTTAGAAAAGTATTATATACATACATAACATTACACGTACATACATGCTCATGTATAGGTATGTTTGCATAAGAAAATAAATTATAAGAAAACATTTTACATTTACTAATGTTATTTATTTAACGCCAATCATCTTAATTAAGTGATTTCAAGCGCTAATTCTATTATTTAAAAGTTATTGTTTATTCTGTGACATTATACTAGTGTTCTTTAAAATTTATCAAATTGCAGTTCGAAAAATGCATTTATGTACAAATACAAATTACGTAACATTTCTTATAAAATTGACAAAGGATATTACTATTTTTTAAACATAATTTATTTTAGATCACAAGAGTAGTTCAATTCGTTTCAGTAATATGTATAATAATTCCAAAAATTTAAAAATCCACTTACATACAGCTCAAAATTATTAAAATATAAAAATAATATTGCATTGTAGACAGTTTTAATTTGTAATTACATTTCAAGTTGAAGTTGCACAACATTCAAAAAAGTTCATTGCAAATAATCAGCATGAAATGTCTTGAAGACTAACTAAATTCAACTTCTTATATCAACAAGAGAAACTCATTTTGAAAATGCATGTCAAAGACTCAAAAGAAGACTGAAAAATATCAAGGATTTATTTTAGCAGCTTTGAAAAATAAACTTTTCTGCAGAAAATATGCTGCGGAATTAAGGTACTGAAATAAGTAATTGAAATTGTGGAAATCCAAAATCCAGAAAATCAGTAGAGTGTTTTGTAAAGGATATATATATATATATATATATATATATATATATATATATATATATAGCAAAATTTTTATTCACAATATATATGTAAATTTAAGCCAAATAAAAAATAGCATTTAATCTAAGTTTTCATATAGTTCAGTTAATTTGGTGGATTGAAAAACTTTCTGTGTGATCTCATTTCATCAAATTTTACACCAAAGAATGAACTACTGAGCTAAAAAAATTTGACAAAATTGTTCAGGTAATTTGTTACATATTTTATATTTTCCTTACAGATAAAACTTAAATGATAAAATTAAATAAAAATAAATAGTATGAATGATTGCTACTATTAATTGTATTAAATATAGCTAATTAGAAACATTAGAATGTGTAAATTAATTTAATAAACATAATTAATAAAATTTTATAATTTAAGTGGTTCCATTTCAAAAGAAAAGTTTAATAAAATGCCAGATTCTTACAAAATGAAAATTTTTATTTAAAATTTTCATACTATATATTTTAAATTATTAATAACTTTCAATTTTTAAGTTGTCGATATGCGTGTCACAATATTTCTCAGTAGATTTTCATATTTCCTAGTATTCCTGAAATATTACGTACTTGATTTCCATAGATTTTGATACTGAATGGTACTTGTGTTCGGGCACCGAAATTTATCATATTTGACTGTGTTTAAGAAACATGGAGGCATAAAATCAGTAACAAAATGGTTGACCTTTTTGCCATTTCCAGTTATTTTTTTCACATAAGAGATAGTCCCACTAGTTTACATGATTTTAAGTATAGTTGGAACCACTACAAACACTTTTACATAAGTTGGGCGTCGAGCTTATAAATCGTTGAACTTAAAATCGAAACATTAATTATTTAGCTTCTGGAATGACCCGGTAGGAGATGAATGACGAAAAAGACGAAAAGCATTTGAAAAATTATACAACTTTTGAGTTTATAAATACATCTATCTTGATTTCATATATTCTTTTTTGTTGATATTATACAATTCTTGAGAAATAAAGAAATATAGAGAACCATCAGACATTCAGATCTGCATAAACACTTTTTAAGAAAAACAAAAGTTAAATTTATATACCTTTAAAAGTATAAAATACTTTTAGTCTTGCAAAAGATTTTAGAATAGAACTAAATCTTAACGCCTCTATGGAAGCCATTAGATGGTTTATTATGACAAACATGGATATTAATTGAAGAATAGTATAGACATACTTTTATTTGTAGCCAATTTGTTTGCTTAGGGAATCATAGTCTCTTCCATGATTTGGAAGAAAGCCTTTCCAGTATTCTTAAAATAAACGAGTGAATCTATTTTCAGAATATTATACTTTTTGATACGATTAATTTTTATTTAAAAAATTCACGTCAGTTTGTGAAATAAATTTTAACTTGTTATTTTTGATGACCTGTTTCTTGTAAGAATAGAAAAAAGTTGAAAACTATTTTAATTATTTTTCTCAAAGATAATTATTAGTTTCCATATTTCTGGGGTCTATTCTGCCAAATATACCAGATTGAACGTTATTTTAAACAATCTCTAAATCCTAAACTTAACAGTATTAATTTTTAAAACTTACATTAGGAAAATATTTTACTCTTACAGAAAATTAAATTTCCTTTTTATAAAATGTTCACGGTGTAATCTATTTCTTTTTAAACAAATGCAAGTGCATTTGCTATTTTTTCTAAATTTTGGATAAGTGTTGTTTTTGCTAACTGCAGCGAACCGATTTGCGTCTTTTCTAAAACGTCGTTGATAGAAAATGCACTGGAAATTCGACGTAAGGAGTTCTGAATTCAACATTTAACAACTGGGTACCTAAAGGGTGTGGTGTTTTTAGTGTTCCATATCAAATTGATATGTTTGTAGCTGATCAATTCGAGATATTTCATTTCTTATACAATACAGTTTTTTAAACAAAGCTAAACAATTAACAACTGTCATTAGGTTTTCAAACAGCTATTTATTCTCGATAGAGCAATATAACGTGTTTCCCATAGCCCGGGAAAACCAGATGAAATAGCTAAGTCTCATTAAGTTTATATATATATATATATATATATATATATATATATATATATATATATATATATATATATATGTGTGTGTGTTCAAATTGTAACACATTTTATAAATTTAGCTTAGAAATTAAATTTTACTTCTATAACCGTCTATTTACTATATAACATTCAGTATCATGAAACAAATTATACTAATTAAATTTTTTAATTTTATTATTAAATTGAATACAAAACATGTGATCTTATTTTGATTTTTCAGCTATAGGCAGTGCTTCTCTGCAAGTATATGTAAGTATGAATAAGATGCAAGTATATGTTATGCAATTGTAAAATGCATAATCGTTTTCCTAAATTTAATGAACATTCTTCAGATGCTTTGAGAAACAACGACAAACCTAATTTAAAACTATTTTATCTAATTCCATATAAAATAAAATTCTAAACAATTCATATTGCATCAGATTTTCTCTCCTGTTTTATTCAAATATAATTTGAGATATTTAATGGTCTCAAACTTCTTTAAATTATTTAAAATACAATCAAAACTAACATTAAAGATATAAAATTCCATTAATTCAACTATTCACTTGTGCATTTAAACTATAATATATATGATGCAATGTTACGAAATAAGCACCTATATTTTAAAGTTTTTATTTTAGGTAATTATTTTGTAGAAAACCAGGACACACACACAATTATGGAATATGAAATTGACTATACATCTTTGGAAAACATAAATGATTCTATTTCGAGTCATTTCAGACAAAAAATTCTTTGAAATTATTTACATATTTCACTTAAACTGGTTGAGCGAATTTTTGTCTGAAAATCATAAAGCCAAAAACACATGATTTCTGCAGTTCACTTTATAAAAGTGATTTCTTTCCTTTTATTACCTTCTTTGCTGCACTAAACTCACTTTTTATGCAGATTAAGACTATTTCAAAATAAAAATGTTTTTTAAAAATATAGTCTCTCACATTCATGAATAAATAAATTGTTTTCTCTCTATTTTAAAAATACATTACTTGTTAAATAATTTGCATGTGAAAAAAATATTTTTAAATTATTATACTTGATATAACTAATTGAAAAAGAAAGCAAAAATTTCATTTTAACAAATTGATTCAAATTTACTTAGGGTGTATATTTTAATCTGAACAAAATTTTCTTTCTGTAAGGTGACACATTAAAATCAAAACTTTATCTTTGTAAAATTAATAACAATTTAAATTTGTTAAAGTTTTGAATAAAATATTAGTTATGATTTACTGAAGTGCTTAACTCTGCTTTTATAATTTAAATATAGGTGAGATTCATAGAAAAATGTGTGTCCCATCGTTAACTGAAATAACCAATTGAACAATCTAATCCAACAATTCAATGTGCAAAGGTTGTAAGAAATTTTATTAGCTCATTTTTTGAATAAATAACTAATTTTATTATAGCTATTGTATATTACGTAAATAACAAAATCTTTATACAGTGAATGATTATCTGAATTCGATTCGATGAAATAAATAACAAAAATACCGTCTTCAGCAAATACTTGTGAACAATATTTTTCCTTGATAAGTTGTATTTGAAGAGATTTTTTTACTTGTTTGAAAAATTTAATAAATACAAATCAAACCTGTTGCTATGGAATAATGCTGCACATTTCAAGAATGTTGACCACATATTAGCAATTATACATTGTAATGCGTGGGTTGATCGTATTTGACAACTATTTTTACTTTTAGAGTTAGCCTTCAATGTGTTCTTATACCAATAGTTAATGTACTTTAATCAGTGGATAAATATTTTTTTTTCATTTTTCCTTCATACATATTTGTTTCCAAGAAAAAAAAACTCACATGAAACATATCTATCAAATTTAATCATTTAAACCAGGCAAAATAATTGCCTTACTCTAACAACTATTATTTTAGAAGCAAAAATGCCTTCAACTAAAACATTTTTCTGTAAATAAATATAAGAACCCTCACCCAATCAACAAGTCAAACTGAATATTGAAATAACAACTGTGTTATTATATTTAAGCACACAATATGAAAAACTAAAAAAAATTTACATGATTTAGGAAAATATTTTTTTGAAATTTTATTATACGTATAGAAAAATTAGTTATAAAGAATTTATTATTATAAAATATATTTTAAGAGAAGAGAAAATATTGGTTGATAAAATAAAAAATGAAGAAATATATTCACATATATTTTTTGTATTTACATACACAAACTCTCTCTCCAATCATTTCTTGAATACAATCTTAATATTTCTTATTTCAAAGCATGGTTTGCCGATTCTGATATAATTGCGTGAGGCATCCATCAAATTTGATTGCATTTACTAAATTTTAACACCAATATTTGAAAATTTAAAAACAATTGCAAAGCATAATGTTATAAATAATAATTATTATTAATCTAGAACATTTTAAAATAACTGTATAGCAATAAATAACTGTATAGCAATAAATAACTGTATAGCAATAAATAACTGTATAGCAATAACTGTATAGCAATATTCTAAATTGAAATTTTGGAATATAAAGGGTAGGAATTCGTTTCTTTCCACTAAATTTTCCACTTTCAACAATAAAATGAGATTTTAATTTTAAATACAGAAAGTTCAGTAAGAATTTTGTATAAGAATTACAAATTTAATCTTTCTCTGTGGTTATTCTCTAATTTATACACTAGTTGTTTTGCAATATTTGGCATTGGATGTTTATGAAATAATTGGGTACTACAGAATTCAAGTTCATAATTGCACCTTCAACTCATTTCATAGAGTAAAAAACAAAGTTACATAATTAAAAATCTGTATTACATAATCTCTCTCTCTCTATTATATATATATATATATATATATATATATATATATATAATGGACAACATGTTGCAGCGAAGTGTTGATAAATGTTTTTCTCTACTTATATTTATTTATAGCCGGGATGCTTAAAAAATCCAGGAATTTTTTCTGCACTTTTCCTTTTACAAGTCGCAAAAATATCAATTAATATGAGATATTTGTAAAATTCAAAGTTTTTTTTTTATTACCAGAATTTTCTTATTTTTTTTACTATCAGAAAATTCAATATTGTCCACATTTAGAATTGTATTATGATATTTAGCAACCTTAAAACTGATTAGCTTTAAATTTGTAAAAGAGATTGTTAAACAAATATGGAAAATAAAACTTGATTTTTGTAATACAATTAATTGAAATATGTTTATTAATAGCTTGTTTTTATCACCATAAATTTAACTGCAAAATTAGGATTGTATAACTTTATCCGTAACTGTGACATGTATAGAATACTTTTATAAATTTTATATCTAAAAATATGTGTGTATAATGTTTTAAAATATAACATTTCATTAAGTTCAAAATTTATTTTGGTTTTCAGTTTAAAGTAAAATTATATGTAACTTAGCAACACTTCATTTGAAAAACTCTAAGTTATGGTAAACGGTAAATTTTTTATTATTATTCAAGAGAAAAATTGTAATTCTCTTTGCACTCAGTGCTATAATTATATGTTAAATAATACTATAATTATAAGCAACTATAAGCTATATACAATGATGCTTCAGAACTGAGATTTTATTTTAAAAATTTAAAATTAAAATAAATCATTAAAAAATTATTTTTGCAGTTGAAAGTATTCATGAACAAATAATGATTCAAAACATTTTAGATACTTCATAATATTTATAGACATACAGGCTGCATATTAATCCATGATAAATTACTTATTTTTATTTTTTAATATAGTTTTCCTTCATTTTTATTAGAAAATAAATTACACTAGATTCTGAAAAAATGCTGAAATAAGAAATAAATACATAATTATTTTTTTAAAATGAATTTAATAGTTGTTGATTATAGTTAAAGTTAGAATTACATATTAACTTAAAATATTGGTAAATTCTCAAGGAAACCAATAAATAATATGGATAATTTACAAGGCGTAAATATTTTGATTTGTATTTGCATTCTATTTAATTTGTGATTAAGAAAATTAGCTGCCTGATAAGGATTATTCTTGTTGGATAAATACAAGAGATTAGATTTGCATTACGAAAAAATAATATCTATACATATTTTTGATGCTTATAAATTTTTGATTATTTCCTTAAGAAAAATCGAGTGATTTATGGCTCTTGCAAGAGCAATTTAAAAAAAATTGATCAAAAACATTTCATTTATATATAAGTGAAATTTTACAAATTATTCCAAGAGAAAAAACTTAAAATATATTTTCTTTTAGTATTTAATGCTACAATATGATGTTCAAAGTAATTAATTTTACGTTGAAAAATCTTTTGCTTCACCGTGTTTTACTTTTAAAATTCATTTATGAGCAATAAGTGCTTTATTTATATTATACACCAAATAATTTTTTGCACTGTGTGTAATATTTATGTATTAAAAATATACACTGTCTAATTAGATTTTAAGCCATGTCAACTCCAGTATCATAGCTAGTTGCGCTATATTAAACATGTTAGGATCCATGCTGCGAATAACGCGATCAAAATAGTCCCACAGATTCTCGAATGGGTTTGAGTCATTAGAATTTGCGAGCCAGGAGAGAACGGAAAAATACATCCTGATGTTACTCAAACTACTCATGTATACTGTCAGCAGTATGGCTCTACTAGATACCATGATCCTGAGGAAAAACAATACACGTATAGGGTTGCACATGGTCTACAAAGACAAGGGTTTTCTTGTATTGATTCTTCGTACCTTCCACAACCATCAGTGAACTCAGAGAATGCTTGCAAAATAGTACCCATACTATAATGCCTTTTACCTTGAGTTAAAAACATTCTGGCAATGGTTGTATGGTGTTTGCTTTCAAATGTTTCATTTCGTATATGCCAACATCTATCTGTGCGGTGAAAACTTTAACGTGATTTATCGGAAAACGATACCTGTAGCCACTCCGTTTACGACTAGTTGTGGTACTCGGGAACAAATTTAAGCTTTCATCGTTTATAAACAACATTCAGTAAGGGTGCATGAACCAGGCATTTGCTTCGGAGGCCCAGACTCAGCAACATTCATTGAACAGTAGTTTCGAACATATTGTTGGTATCCCCTTAGTTCATCTGGGTGGTCAGTGATAAAACGGAAACAAGTCTATTCGTCCGAGCACATCTCCGCAACTGCGGTTGACTTCTGTCATCTTTGGTCTGTGATGCACTACATTAGCTAAGTCGTTACTTTTGACCATTTATATTTAGCCAAGCATATTATATTTTTACCTCGACACACGAACAGTTCAATAATATAACCGTTTCTTAAAAGCTTCCAATTTTGGTCCAAAAGAAAGCGATCATGTTCTTTTGGACGTTGGATAAACCCTCTCTTTCTGCATTACACCAATGGTTTCAATGTTTTTCGTAACCCTTACACACTCTTTACATACGCTGGACTGCATTATGTTGCCACCTACCTTCTATGATTGTTATTTAACGTCGAATTTTAAAGTACGTTGGGAATATTTTTTCTAGTTTTAAAAATTAGTTAATTTAACTCAACAAGAAAAAACAACTTAAAACTAATTGTTACTTTCTGATTATTTAAAAAGTTGTTGATTTGAAAAAAAAGTTTTAATAACATTTCATTAAATATTCTAAATTCTAAAATATATTTACATTTTAGATTTATATTACATTTTTATATACCTATGATTTTCAAAATAACTTATTATCAAAAAACATTATATAAAAAAACATATAAGCATTCATATTCACTAATGGAAAATTCTCCATAAATAGGCTACATTTTATACTAAAAATTTTTAATTTAATGCTAATAAATTTTTCTCTTAAGTAATAATATATAAAATATACTCTCTAAGAATTGCATGAGAATTTTCTGATTATAATTTGCAATAAATATATTTTTATTGTTTTTCTTATTATTATGTATGTTTTATTATCTTTGCATTAAAATTATTTTTTTGAAAAATACAAACTAAAGTTTGTTTTAGTTATGTTTTTAAATTGAATATTTTTCACCGAATGGTTAATGTATCAGAAATGCCCCAGTAACGATGCGTTAGCTCACCGTTAGCAGGTATGACAGAGGAATTCATAGCAAAATAGATTCTTGTACCCTCTGAAAGTATTATTTCATGATATTTGTTCATGCAGAGGCAACTGCTTCTCCTAGTTGATATTGACTGGATGGCGGTGGATACTTGCATTGAATAAACCGTTTCTTAACATCCCAAATATTATCTATTAGATTTAAATCTGGAGGCTGCTGTTACAAATGGAGTAAGATAAATTACCCATCTTGCACTTGGAACCATTCTATAACTATATAAGCCTTGTTATGAACTAAATTATAAATATATGAGCCCTGTTGTCCTGCTGAAAGTATTTGTTTTCAATGGAATGAACACAATAGCTATAAAGGGCTTCGTGGGGACAAAATTAATCCTTAACATTATATAAGGTGATATTTTGCAGCAAAACATTCCTAAACCTTTACTAAGTCTTCATTATCCTGATCAATGGATCTGATTATCCTGATCAATCCATATGCTGCAATATCTAAATCTTGTATCATTCAGGAAGGGTGATTGACCCGACCAGCACACTCCTTCCAGCCATTGATAGTAAATTATTGATGACAATTGTGGGTGATTTTGTGGCTTTGGATTGTGATTGAAGGTACTCAAACTGGCCATCTGCTTTTCCAACCCATCCTTTCTTAGCAGGGAGTGAAGTTCAATCATAGATGTTACTCTATAGTAGAGTGTTGTAGACAAAGATTAATTGATGAGTCGAAATGTTTCTCTTCGCACGAACAATTATTCAGACCCTATGATGAGCCCTTGAATCAATGAGTCTGTGGCGACAGCAAGCTTGTCTCTATCTGCTTGTTTTGACATTTGAAATAGTTTTTCGAGATGAACATTGTAGATGTGTGGATCTAGAAATACTCATTCATCCTATTATACTCGAATTTTCTCAGATCCTTTGTTTTTAACATGCTGACAATCAATCTATTAATATAACATTTAACAGGTGTGTTACGCGTTTGATATCCGTACCAACTCTCACAAGAAAGTAGCAATTTCTAGTCCAACACATTTTAATAATCTTGAATGTTCCTAATAAACTGCCAACTCAGCGTCATCTTTGTCATTGTTTTTGTATAAAATGAAAATGATTACGGCTTAAATGGATAAAAAAATTATGATTGTTTTCCAAAAGATGAAGACGATAAATCCAGATAAACATGTCAGTTTCTCTCTTATTATTATACTTCTAATTAACTTGTTTAAAGATATTTTATCTATTCTCAAATCACTTTTTAAAGAAAATCAGAATTATAATTTGATCTTAAGTTTTACTTTTAAAAACTTAGATCAAATTATTTGTATGATTTGTGTGTAGAACTGTTTAGTATTACTGAGTATTGGTTGAAAACACTATTCTTTGTTTCAAGTATTTTGGGGAAATGAAGATTTTGAAAATATAGCATTATCTTTTTCGTTTTTAGAGTTTATAATGAACGTTCATTATACATTATAAATACTTAATGTAACGTTTTTTAAGTATTTAATATTTATTAAAATGTTAAAATCATTGTAAGAAAATTATATAAAACGAGATTTTATCGATAAATTTTTAAAAAAATGTTATTTGAATCGTATTACTGTCATGTAAAATATTCAAATTTGTTGAAGTTAAGTCTTTTATTGTATCTTATAATTCGTAATTATAGATTGAATAATCATATTTGTGTAGTAATTTGAAATAAAATCAAAGGTAATTACTTTTTATTAATGTTTCAGCAAGTATAATTGAAAAAATATGCAAATGTAAGTGCAAAAGTAAAAAATATATGCAAATGTACTCTACATTAAAATAAAGTATCATTCAGATAAAAAAAATTGCATTTTAAACTTTTTTAAGAGTTTTTCCCAATTTGGCAAAACCCCAATAGGGAAAAACTCTTAAAAAAAGTTCCATAAATTAAGTTCCTTAAAATAAGTTTCATAAATTACAGTCTGCTATTTCACAAATAATGATTCATACAGTTTTTTATTTACGTTGTGTGTTTCTATAAGATAGTTGAATTGCATTTAGAATGATTTTGTCCATTAATATAATTTATTCTTAGGATCCAAGAATTATTCATCTAATTTTCTAATTTTATCTTTTGTGTGAATCATATCATTACTTTTTCAAAAAAACAATACCTACATTTTTATTTATATTTGAAAAATGTCAAAATATAACTGATTAGTTTTTGTAGAGAATCACTTTAAATATACATTGATTTAAAGATGAATTTCTGTAAATGATAAGAAAACTATTTCTCAACATAATATAATGCTCAACTGTTAAGTATTTTCAGTAATCACACATAACATTTTACAATATAAAAACACTGAATAAAACTATTTGATGTCTTGCAGATTTTGTGGAATGAAGTTATAAAAGCTCAAGCTCAAGCTCAAGGTTATATATATATATATATATATATATATATATATATATATATATATATATATATATATATATATATATATATATATATATATACATTCGAGAAATGATTCTGTCAGAGTTTGTAATAAAATTAATTGTATTATTAAGAAATTTAATGACAGAAATAGTTTGAAAAGTTTGATTTTTTAAATAAAAGTACAACAGTTAAATATAAAAAATCATTCATAATCCAGGCTAATTATTTACGTACATATTCCCTTTCAATTATTCTTAATAGCTTAATAATTTTTATAAGTAAATATAAAGATATATCTCATTTTTGTTTTTCTATGCCCTCATTTTAACGTCTTTATTTTAAAAAAAATCTACATTCATTAATATTTGATTTTGAACAACATTAAACGTCGTCTCATTTATAGGAAAAAATTTAGAAAGTAGCAAAATTCAATTCAGTGGTTACTAACTATTTAAATAAAATCCCTTATGAAAATATTCTGTTTGATTTAATATTTGTTAATGCAATAAATTTTTTTATGGTAAGGTCTTCTTCGAGAAATAGAAATAAAAATTTAGCCGAGAAAATGTATAAACCTGTGGGTAATTTCGCGTATCATAGAATTTAATCAATATACTCTTATTTTCATTAGAAATCAAAATCAGTTGCTGCTATGATTCCAGAAAAATTAATGTTTCAATACTAAATGATGTATTTTTCATTAACTCACGTGCTTTACAAGTTAGATTATTCACCCTTGTTATTCTGAAGTTTTAATATTTTATTACAATAAATTAACAAAATCAATTATTAAATTTACAAAAATTAATCGCTCCTACAATATGATAAGCACTTCATTTTCATATCTTTTACATTATATTGTTGTTTTATATACATATAAATGTACGCATAAAATTTGAGCAAGAAACAAATTATTTACAGAAAGTAAATTTCTCTATTAATATTTCATAAAAACATTTAAACTTCTAATACTGTCATGCCATGGAAATTATTGAAAGATGACGAATTAAAAAGATAATATATAAATTTCACTTTGAAGCATTTTTGATTATATCATTCTTGAGAAACCTTCTTAGTACCAGCATTCGTTATGTCTTTTGATCTTCAAAGATAGCCAGGTAGTAATAATTCAAATTTTTAGAAGGACTAATAAGATTTTCCCTCTCAATTTAATTCCTTCAATTTTGTTCTTAAGCTTCGACAAACTTTTCTGTGCATTTGGTAATTTTTCTTTTTTCTACGTCATTATATGTCATTAATCTTCTGTTACTGCAATACTTACTCATGAGTTTTACAACTTTAATTTTTTAAAACTATTTATGTGCCTAAAGATTTTGGAGTACTTCAAAGCAGCAATTTCTTCCTTTCAAATAAAGTTGAATGGATTTATTGAAATTATAATTTTTACAAATATAAATCGGTGCAATGCTACAGTTACTGTTCAACCTCCATTTTATTCTTGTTAAATATTTTTTTTCACTTTTCTGAATTTCAAAATTATTAATGTACATATTTTTATGAATATTAATTGTGTCTATAATTACATTGAAAATTATTGAATTAGATTAAATACAATTTTAATTCGGTAGTAATATTAAATAAAATTCAAATTGTTAAAAAAGTATTTTAAATAAAAAAATAAATATGAAATTTTAGGATGATATCTGCATGAGTACAAAATTAATTGAAATTAATAAACATACGTGGGATTTATTCGAAAAAACTTTGATTATAAATATACCTTATTTTATGTTCAGTTCACCAATTACTGATTTATTACTAAGCCATGTATAAGATTTTAAAAATGAGATTTCATTAAAAAAAAAACTTTTTATTTATTATCTCTCTGCTTCGAAAACGCCCTACTTGTTTGCAAAATATGATTACAGAATGAAATATTTTAATTAAATTTGTACTTATACAGAAATCTTCTTAAAATTTTAGATTATATATTTTATTTAAAATATTTTATGAACAATTTGAATTAAGTTTTATTTTAATAATTAGAACTTCTACTTAAAGTAGTGAAGTTTCTAAAAATATATAGATGCTCATCAAAAATAAAAATCAAGGAAATTCATGTTAGAAATTTACTATTCTCGGATTTAATAACCATTTGTAGTAGTAATATGAATTTTTAACATGATTGTACCGTGATTCTATTATTTTTATTGTGAAATATAATAGTATAAACTGTTGTAATCTATTGAATTTAATTAAAATGCGCATTGGACTTAAAACACTTTAGTTTCAAAACCGAAAGTTGGTTACACTAAATAGTTTCCAAGCATGATATTTTAACTAACTGCAAAAGACACTAAGGAAGGTTTATTATTGCTTAACAATTGAAGCTGTTATTCTATAGTATTCAAAATAAAATGGCAAAAAGATTAGAAAATGTTGAAAAAAATAAAGTAACTATATATATATGGATATGTATATGTAAAGTAACTGATGTAATTTATAACTATATAGATTAATGTAGATCTAAATTTAATGACCAATAAAAGGAAAATTATCGAAACAATACATACTGATGCTTTATTTCTGATTTGAAATGCTTACTATAAAAATGACTTTACTTGAATTATGATGTAACATTTTGCGCTTTTTTCAACTTAATTAAATTTTAGATTAAATCCTAAGTAAAACTATAATTTTTCATAAGTACTGCAGTTCTCTTAGTATAGAAACTATCTCGATTCTTATCTATGAGAGATATTATTAATTCACAGTTTAGAATTCCAATACTGTTTCTGACTTTATATGTCTCAGATTAATTTCGAAATGAATCTCTACCAAATATGTAATGTCTAATGTGATGCCATTTATTAATTAATCTAAAGGAGAAATTCAGAGAGTGAATGTATGAGAGAGAGAACAATATATATTAGCATTAAGAAGTGAAAATTTCCCTATTAGACTTAGTAAAATTTCTTCTTGAATAAAAAGCGTTTTCTTCTGAACGATCAAGCTCCATATTAAATACTAATTATTTGTACATTTGTGTTAAAGCTTAAACATGAGGGTAAAGCTTGAAATCTGCTTTATAAAAAGAAGTTTGCATGTTTAATAGTCCTTGTTTATGGAATTTACTGCAGTATTTGTACTAACGAAATGCAAGTCTTAATTAAGAGTTTTATTAATTAGTAAACAGAATGAGGACAAAAATAGATTAGATAGATATTAACATGAATTACATTACAACTGTAATTCATAATAATTACAGCAATTATAAAGCAAAATAAATTTTTTACAGCATTATTGTATTTTATAAATAATACCTGAGTAGCATTTTACAATCATATTTCAATCAGTTTAAGCTTCCTTATTTCATAATATCACCTACATTTTTACTTTCTGCAGTAGCTAGTTTAAAATAATGGGCTATATTCCCATGTCGCTAAAGAGAAAGCGTGAAAAATTCTCCTTCATCTACCTTAAATATGATTACAAACAACCGAAGCTGAATACAGTTTTCAATTAAGGAAGAATCGAACTTGAGCTCCTCCATTCCGAAGAAAACATAAACATAAATGTTGAACATTACTTTACACAAGGCTATATATTAATCAAACTGTGTTTTCTTATTGCTTGTATCTAGTTTGTATCTAGCCTAAGTTCTTGATCGTTACGGATCATTGGCTTACGTTATTTTTGATAAATACTGTAATTTTGGGGAAAAAAACCTGTATTTGTAAGAAAAATAGCTTAAAACAGATGAAATTAGAGAGAAACGCCGCACTCCATTAAATTGAAAGTAGTATCGATGTGTTGTAAAATTTTAATCTACTCATTAAAGAATGACATTTCAGCTCATACGAAATAGGCATACGAAAAATCTAGAAAATGAATCTTAAAAAGAGAAATGATGAAAATGATCTTATATTCACGAATGTATTTATATTTACTTATCAATAGAAATCAATATACATAATACTTATATTATGATATCAAAAATATTACAACAAGATACTATACTTTTGGTAAGAAAAACATTAGTAATAGAAAACTATATATCATAAGAGTTTTTCAAAATGCGATGCTGCAATTAAGAAATTAACGATCTAGCAAACTGAGCATCAAGTTAAAAATTTAGTAATCTCAATCTGCCAAGCAGTCGCATGTATTTTCTTGCTGTACGATGTCCTTTTCTGAGAATTTGCTGTTAATATCTTTTAATCATATCACTTTTTCATTATATTTTCACTCTATGCCTCCGCATTTTGTAAACCATAATAGAATATTTTCACTAAGTAGAAATAATAGCCGCCTACACTGAACTACACCACCTACACTAGATACAAACACTGGACTGCTAAAAATACAACTTTTAATACGCAACGACTTCAATCAGTGCTGTGGCGTTTCTACAAAAAAATTTTGTATTATGAAATTTTCTTCGTTAACATTTTAAATATTATATATATATATATATATATAAAATTTTAAAATATTGAATATATAATAATATAAACGTTCTTAATAATCTTTGCTTTCTTATTGTAATCATTTTTACACCACATTAATTAATATTAATCCAAAATTATGTTTTCATTCTCAAAAATTTTATTACTATTAAAATTTTTAAAAATTCAAATGAATGAATTTTGAGTTATATCAATTCTAAGTTATATATGCTTTTTAAATTTTTAATCGAAGTAAATATTTTATTTGATATTACTGAAATTGTTTCATGCGTGACAAACTTTAAAAGCAATTTTCTATAAAGAACAAAATAATTCTGAAAAAAAAAAACTTCCACAAGTTAAAATTCTATTTTATTTCAACAAAAAAAATTGGTACAAATTACGTTAAAACTTTAGTATCGTGACATATTTTTGTTTGATCGTCAAATCAAATTTCGAAACATATCAGATGAAAAATGTTATCAAAATCAATAAGCAAGGAAGATGTCTGAGCTTAAAATTGAATTTTCTTAATAATAATATAATATATCTCATTCAAGTTAAAAAGTTTCAACACCCTTAATCTAACACTAAGTAAATTCTTTGTATAATTATTTTTTTAAAACTGACGGAGAGAGACAAATAACATATAGTTAGCTTAATAGCCTGAAAATAAATTTTACACTCTTCTGGGAATAAAATTCCTTCGTGTTTATTTAAAATTTATGTATTATAAAAAATGGACAAAATATATTAAGAAAGAAAAAAGATATTTTCTTAAAATCCTTACACGCAAAGATGGTAACAAAGAACAATTCCAACTTTATACATATAAATATCTTGAAAATGGGCTATATTATAAAGATATTTTCAAATATGAAATTCTTTGTGAATAAATTATACTAAATATGATTTTTACTAAAATATAGTAAATTAGTTTTATGTTTATATATCATTGATAGGAATATATAGATCTGTTGAATTTTTTAATATTTTTAAAGAGTACCTTGCTAATTAACAGATTTATTAGTATACATTTCCTAAAACACATTGAAAATATTAAAGATTGTCAAGATTGAATGAATCATTTTAATGTTAAAATTTTATTATAAAGCATGTATGACTCTGATTATCATTTGAAAAATACACTTTAATTACAAAAAATATTTTTCATTTATCAGTTATAAAAAATGTTTTTCTTCAATACCCTTGAAAAAAATTTAATTTCTTTCATATTTTTTTATAAAAATAATTCTTGGCTTAAAAATACTCCACAAATATATAGATATTTTTTACGAAAATTTCCAATCATATAACATTTCTGTTGTGAGAAACTTTTATAACCAAAGTATTACACATATAAATTACATACATACAAAGTATATATTACATATAAATTCATTACTATTAACAATTTTTATTTTGCAATGTATTAAGAAACTATGTAATGGGAAAATTTGCTTCTGAGGTCAACAAATACAAATTTTGAGATATTAATAAAATATTTAAATCTAAATATTTTAAAAATATAAAAAAGAAATTTCTTGAATTACATTTTCAATTTATATTCTATATAAATTTATTCAGTCTTTACATTAATCGAAAGAAAATCTATTTCTGAAAACGCTGAGAGAGTGAGTAAGTTAAATCAGGCCTCGCGTTTGAAAATTTATGCAGCAAAATAATAAAAGAAAAACAAATTTAGAGAGTGAATATTTTTGCAAGAATTTTAGAAGAAATATTTTAATTTCAGCCAGTTATATATTTTATATTTTTCTGAAGCGCGCGTAATAATAAACTCAGTGAAAGGAAATAGTAAATAAAAATAGAATGTATTTCATAAAACAAAATCTATATCTTTCTGGGAGTCAAAATATTTTCCCATTTTGTTGTTTATATCTATATCAGTATATTATCTTGTGTTACTCTGGAGAAAACAAAAGGTGTGAATTAGGCTTTCTTTAGCCCCAGAGGAATAAACAAAAGAATATTTTCTTTGGATTTTCGAATAAATGACTTTCTGTAACTTGTACCGGATTTCCCATAATATTTAAATTTTTGAAAATACATTAGACTCTTCACTTTGGTCAAAAGACTTTAAGATGTTTTTCATTCAACTCTACATTTTGTGGCTTAGTATATTGAAATGAAAAATTACGGAACAACTTATTCAAGTCATCACAAGATACATATAAATTTAAACTAAGTGTCTATATTATATAAAATTAAAAAAGATGTCAAGATTTGAAAATTTGAAACAGTATATTAGAGTGATAACAAATGACTTCGAAACAGGAAGTGGTTTTATTCTGTAGATTGCATTTCACGTATAAGAAAATCATAAGCTTAGGAATAAAAAAATTACTCCAGAAATGAAATTCCAAAAATATATCTTCCTTAAATAAATATTAAAGAATCGATATTTTCTTTTGGGTTCCATTAAAACATGCATTTTGAAGACATAAAGTTGTTTTATATCATTTCACTCGATAATTCGAATTCAATATCACATCTATTGTGCAATGGAGGAAATTTATGTATAACTTTGCTTGTTGTTTTTTTCCTTGGATTATTTTCTGTCTTTCAGTACTCTGACTCCTTGATCTACAGAAGCTGCCTCATTTTCCCTTCCATCAATATTGACCTGTGCATGATTAGATACGCACGCGACTGCCCTTTATAATTGTCATCTTCTTGCTTATGATTTTTGTAAGTATTTTGTATTTAAAAACAAATTAACACTTTATGATAAACTTATTTATTTTTAAACATGTCAACTTATATAAATGCGATCATAGATTGTGTGTAACATACACCGGTTTTCAAAATTAAGGTAATTTACATGTTTTGTTGACTTTCTTTAAAATAACTGAACGAAATGTAAATCTATTGGTTTGAAATAAAGATGTAAATATACTGAAAATGTAATCGGGAATCAAGTAGAAGAGTAGTAGAAGAAACCAAAACTTGCAAGGTAAAATCTGTATTCCGTTCGCTCATACAAAATACCGACCACCTTAACAATTTTTTCAGGAATTAATTAATATTAAATTTTTATCATTATAAAATTAATAATTCTTAATGTTAAGAGCGTGAAATGTGGTAGTTAATCATGAGAAAACTGGATACAAGCCAATTTGAAATCCAGATTTAAAGAGTTCAATGCAACGCACAGAAATATGGCAACCATTAAGGAAATAGCATCAAGATACGGATTCATTGTGAGCAAAACATGGTGACTTTATCTAAAAGTACGACAGATTAAAAAAAGTTTCTTGTTTGTCCATTACAGTTAGGCAGTTATTTTATAGTTTCCTATCTCTTTCAGAATTTCTAAGTTGTCAGATGAGTTCAATCTGTTGTTCTTAATCTTTCTTAATCTGCTTCAAGGATTCCTATTTTCAACAGTGTTCATGTGAGAGGGTTGTTTTTTGATACTTCATCTTTCTCAACTTCTACAGATAGAAGAGTCTGTCTAATATAGTGCAGAAATCATATAGATTAGAGCATGAGTTTGGTAAATATTCTTTTCACTATTTATCTCATTTTAATCTAATCTTCGGTTCCCTACTTACTTTAAAGTATAGAGAACCAAACATTCACCGCCTGCCTTCCTATGACAAATATTATGGTAGATGAGTTTTGGTAGTTATGTTCCTCTTGGACAGTAGTCCTTGAAATTATGTCCCCATTATGTCCTTGAAAGACACAGTATGATTATTGAGAGATGCTTAGAAGAAAGACCATGAGGCCTTTACTGTAGTATTACATTACTACAGTAAAGGCCTCATGGTCTTTCTTCTAAGCATCTCTCAATAATCATTGACTATAGTGCAATTGGATTTCATTTCACTTTAATAACTGAAAATAGGCAGTTGCATAAAACTCATTTGGTCAAAAAATTTTCAAAATGAAAAATCTTTACTGGGGGAATCAGCCAATCTGATCTCCAAACCCGAAACATCTTGAGTAGCTAACTGCATAAGAGATTTCTAAAGCATTAAAAGTCAGTTTCTGGATAAAAGAGAAAAAGTTCTACAACAATTCATACACTGTTCATTTTCAAAAATAACTTGAAGAAAAGAGGCCATGTGAGCACAAAATATAATAATACTAAATCTTTCAGATGGAACACAAGAACAAAGAATCTTAGCAATCAAAGAAGATATACACAAATGAGGCAATAAAATATCGATGAATATGGTGGAAATGACAAAAACATTATACAAAAGAAATCTTGAAATTATCTTGGACTTGTTAAAAGTCCCATCGAACTATTTCTTCTTGTTAAAAAATACATTAAATACCAAGATTATATAATCAAAAAATAACAATTTCACCCTTGAAAAAAGCATGTGTATCAACTGTTACTCAAAAAATAAAAATGTGGTGACCATTAAAAAACAATTCATTAAGGGTCTGACAAAAACTATCCAACCTACAAGAACTTCCTCAAACTCATGAAGGTGAACAGCTTTCAAAAATGCACTAATATAAATTGTTTGGGATGTGATATTTCTGAATGAACGCGTCTCCTCTCAAAACACTTTCAACACTTCAAAGCAAAAGTTAAATCTAATGAATAAAATTAAGAATATCAAAACTTCAGGTAAATCTTATTTAAAAAACCTCTGTAAGGAGACAATTTTTTTCTCGGGTAAAAATCTTATCTTTTGAATGGAAAAATTTCTGACATTTCCCAAGGTTCGACAAGCGGGATTTTACAAAAGAAGATAGCTATATTTTTGACGAAAAGATAATTAAATACAGTCACATTCCAATCCACAAAAGCAAGATAACTTATAAAGATAATGATATACAACCAACCGCTAAATATTATCTCAGCCTATAGTCCATCCCCAAAGTTAAGAAAAATATTAATAACTACAGTGTTTAACATAGGCCTTAAAAATACCGTTAATAGAACTGAAATAGCTTTATGGATTCAGAAAAATCTGTCAGAATGCACAGAGAATAGTAGAGGAATATAATCACAATGATATAGTAGAGGTGAAGATAATTTAGATTTTATTTTGGCCAACAATCTCAATCAATCAATATTTGAACAAACCCAATTTTCACCCAACTTTCCCAAATATTCACTAACAAAGTTAATTAGAGATTACACCAGTGACAAATAGACAAATGACGAATTCAGTTAATTGAAACGTCTTAGCAGAAGATTCTTTCAGCAGTTACAAATATCTTCTTTTCAAACTCAATAAATGAATTCATTATACTTTTTTGAAATGCTTCAAAACGATATACGAAAGTCAAAAAATTTTTGTTCTCTAAAATATCAACAGTAGATTTCAACAACTCAATATAAACAGTTAACTCAATATAAGGTATAGAAATTATTACCTCAAAAATGCTAGTAAAATCTTTAACTGTTTCACAGAAGATTATTTATACTGAGATATCAACATCCCATAATCAAATCAACTATGTAGACCTAACCTTTGACCAATCTCAAGAAAGAAACTGCGAACTTTAAGAAAAGTCTCAGCTATGAAGACTCATATACTGAAACGCTAGTAAAGCCATCATTAAGAAGACAATTCTTGTAGACCTTTGATTCATATGAACTGTCATTTTCTCAACGGATGCATTTCTATTCACTAGAACGCATATATGTAGCCATTCTTCATATCTGTCATCTATAGTCCATGATGAACTACTTTTACCACATAATGATTTTAGATAGTACCATTTTGCCATGTTGAGTATACTTCTGCCACGACGACAATATTTCAGCATTTCAATTTTTATCGATTCCCTCGGACAATCTTTCTGTACGCTCCACTGCTATGTGTTGCATCTTATTTCTGTAATTAGTTATTTTACGTTTACATCGAAAGTGAGTGTTGGAAACTGTTGAAAATGAGCGTTGAAAGTTCACTGGATTTAGTACTTTAAATATTTAATTGAAGTTAAACTATAATTTCCCGACAAATAAATATGAATAAAAATAATCCGATTTCTCACTAAAGCATTTCTATAGCCAAAAATAAATAAATAAAAATTGAATTTTTATGATATATTCTATACAAACAAGAACGTTAACATTTCTAATTCTGAAAATTAATGTTAAGAAATACACATCACCACTTATATTATTTTATCTCTCCACTCACATATTTGTATTCCTGAAAAAATCTAACTGAAAAAGGAAATAATGCTTACATAATAAAAGGAACAGATTTTATTCCTGTTTAATTAAAATAATATGTAAATATTGTCTTAAGTATTTTAAATCTATTTTCAAAAAAATAGTTTTTTTATGAACTTTAATATTTCTAAGAACAAATTGTATTATATGACGATAATCCTTTTTTGGCATACAAATACTGAGATGTTAGCAACTATTTTATTTCTGAAAAAAAATCGTGGTTGTTCTTGCTCAGTTTATTGGAGCTATCTTTGTTCTTTAGCTGCGTAGGTGGCTATGATATTTCAGTAGTTCTTTACGAGCAGAAAACTATAAATAGGTAGTATTTCCTAGAAGTTAAAAAAGTTTTTATATCTCCTTTTTGTATGCAAAGAAACTGGTGCCTCTATATTAAACTTCGAAGGTGATGCAAATAAGGGATCGAAGAGTTTACTTCACGGGGAAACAAACAAAAAAGTTTTGTAGAATGACACACGAATTCTAAAAGAGCTAACATAGAGAGTATTATGGTACCGTTATAGAAAATTATTTTCTTTTTAAATGTTTCTACCTTTTTCTTGAGGAAAGAACATAAATGTATAAATTTTCTAAAATCTTGATTGATAAGATATAAATTATCAGTAAAACAGTTCAAAATTTAGAAATAATAAAAGGAATTCTAAATTTTACGAAATAAATCTGGGACATACAACACAACAAAACCAGGTTAAATTAATTTACAGGAATTAAAAATTCAAAATTGCTTTCTAAATCATTAGAAAATTTTATTGAAAGTTAAAAACTCTACATTTAATATCTAATTTAAACAGAAAAATTTTTTTAAATCATTAAAATTAGAAATGTAATAACTATCCTTAAGTATTAGCAGTATTTTATTGTTACTTAGAAAGAGCGCAAAGTTGTGTCACTTTGTGGTTAATGTTTGCAAACGCGCGAGGGATAATTAGACCATAACTTGCTTTGAAGATAAAGTATTTTGGTTGCGAACTTAATTTTTTATACGTTCTTAATATTAAAATTAATAAAATAAAATCAGAATCATATATTTTACTAAAAAATTATCTCATATGGTTTTTTAAATTACAAACGTGTGATAAAGAATTTTAATGAGATTCACCTAACAAATAGATTACTTTTTCCCATATTTAACATTCAATTCTACAATTCTATAGTACTTTTCGTATTCCGTAAACCTATAATAATCTTTTAAAAAATTATTCAAAATTTTCCGCATCAACTTGAAACAGTAATTTACCCCTATGTCTTTCTACACTTTTAACAAAACATTCAATTCAATATAAATTTCTTATCTCAGTTTAAATAATCAAGATTTAATTTTAAAGTTAAATAATTAGAATGGTGGTTTAGTTAAGATCATAATGTGTATATATTAGACACAATGAATAATACAGAAGTAATTGTTTCACAGACACAATACTTGATAGTTTTGACTGCATTAATGTGCTAGGGTATAACATGTTATATATTTATTTTTTAGGATTTCTGCATATTAACTTCAATTTTTCTAACAAAAAATAAATTAATTTTATTTTTAAGATTTTTGTAAATAAAAATAGGAAAAAACTTATTGATTTATAAGTACATAATTATAAATGAAATAATTCTAAAAATATTTTAATTATAAAAACTTCTATCATTCTTAACAACATTAATTACATATGACTATTGTTACAAATTTATAAATAATTATTTTATATGTCTTAAAATATTTCAAACAGATCGGAAATGCTCACATTTTGGGCAAAAATTGCGGTATATGGACGGGTTATACGTTAAAAGCGGGTTTCTAATGATTTGGAAAATTGGCGACGGTTTGGCGAGAAAACTTGGCGACTTGGCGAGAAATAGATACTTCTGGAAACACCCATCACCTAACCTTTATGACCAATATTTAGCGAGACAGCCTAGAAGCTTCCAGAACCTTGGCGAAATTAGTAGATTTCTCCGCCAAGTCAGTTATAAATACCGCAGCCCAACATAGTTAGGCAGGTTTTGTACACACAGTCAGTTTTGTGAAGACGATTAGTCGTGACTGCTAGTTTAGAGAAGCTGTTCTCTGCCTGAGGTATTTGAGACCTGTGATTGGAAGCTGTTACTTATCGTATCTGACGAATTGTATCTGTATAATTGTGATTATTACAGCTGGTATTTCTAGTGGAATTTTTACGAATAAAAGTCTTGTGTTCATCGAGTAGTTGCTTTCTTCAACTCTCAATCTACACGAATCCCGAAGCTCGGTACAACTGGTGTTAGAAGCGGGGTTGAAGAGTTGATGCAGCGTGTCACAAGAAAAATGGATATGGATTTAATGCTAAGTCTTGTCGAAAAATTAACGGAGCAGATGGCTGAAGTGAAAGCTGGACAAGAAAAGAAGAAAGCTGGACAAGAAGAGATGAAAGCTGGACAAGAAGGGATTAAAACCGAGATGACGAAAGAGATAAAATCTGGACAGGAGGAGCTTAAAAAGGAAATTAAGAAGGACATCTTAAGTGTTAAAGAATAATTCGCCAACATCATTCAGGAGAAGATGAATGCAATGGAAGTTAAGGTAACTTCAGTTGAAACTAAGGTTTTGGAGATCGAAGAAAACGTTGAAGAAGCATTAGACAATATGAATAAGGTGATTGAAAGCTTGAAGAAACAGATGTCAAACAGACATGAGGAACCCAATGTGGCAGTTATGCCTTTCCTGGCCACGATTAAACTCTCAACATTCGATGGAAAATTAACTTGGCAAGTATACAAGACCCAGTTTATGATGGTAGCGGAAGCTAATGGATAGAATCCCCGCCCCCAAGCTTTTCACCTGGCGGCTTCTTTAAGAGGAGACGCGGCCGATATCCTCGAGACCCTTCCGGAAGAGCAAAGGCACGATTTCCAAGCCCTATCGAGTGCGCTTGAGCTGCGGTTTGGAGAAAAGTAAAATAAAGAATATAACAGATTGCAGTTAAAATCCCGCTATCAGAAAGCGGGTGAAAGTCTGCAAGAATTGGCTGCCGATATTCAGCGACTTTCCCATTTAGCATTTTCGGACTGCCCAGCTGAGACACGTCAAGATCTGGCTCTCCATCACTTCATCGATAGTGTGCGGGATCCGGAGATACAGAAAGCACTTAGACTCGCCGATGTCAAAGATATCATATCTGCTCTAGTCTACGCACTTAAGATAGAGGCTGCCCAGCAGGCCGCGCATAAAGACCGGCACTCAATCAGAGCCGTCTCTGCTACTGATACAGACTATGATTTAAGAAAAGAAATTGAAGATCTGCGGTGAAAATTCCGTAGCTTAGAACTGAGTAAAGGTGGCAGAAACACGAAAATTCAGTGTTGGACTTGCGGTGCAGTCGGACACGTCCGTAGAGGCTGCCCGAAACCAAAAGATGGTGGAAATGATCTTCCACCACAGCAGGGAAACTAATATGTGGCCATCTCGCGGGGCGGAGATGTCCAATGAGTCAGAAACCCCATTTTAAATTGTTTCACATTTCTTCCGTAAGTGGCGGAGACAACAGACTTTTCGTTATGGACATGTCAAGGAAGTTCCCTGCAGAATGATAATCGATACTGGAGCCAACGTAACCATCATTAAGACAGATATGGCTCGCAAACTTCGTGAGAAACTCATCTGGACGCCACCCTACATTACCCTCCAAACTGTGACTGGTGATACGATTAAAGTGCATGGAAAAGTCAATCTAAAGGTTGCATTTGGTAATGCCGCGTACCATCATATGACATATGTCGCTGATATAAATGACGAATTTATTCTCGGATTGGATTTCCTCAAAGAAAACCATTTCAAGTTAGATTTTAAAAATAACGAACTACACTCGTGTTCTGAAGACATAGCGATTTTTAAGACGAAATATTCAGATATTAAAATAGACCATCATATAACTGCAAAGAGTGAAACAACGTTACCACAAAGAACTGAGATGATAGTTTCCGGAGCTCTTTCAAAAGATAATAATTTTCATTATGGATTGATTGAATATCCAGATTCTGACAATAGCGTTAATGGAGTACTAGTGGCTTCTTCACTCGCCGACCTTTCACGGAATGCGATCCCGTCAAGAGTTGCTATTCTAAGCGATAAGGCAAAACTAATAAAAGAAGGAGAAGTGCTGGCGACTTGTACTCCAGTGACCTGTATTAACAGAAATTGTCAAGCCACACTATCTGAGCCTCCTGACACTCTAATTAATGAACTCCTTCAGAATGCAGAGTTAGATGATAAACAGAAGAATGCTGCAAGAAATCTATTATTAGAATTCGAATATTTCTTCTCCAAGAAATCAGATGATGTTGGGCGAAACAAAATAACGCAGCACCGAATAGATACAGGAAATCATCCACACATTAAACAACATCCGAGAAGACGTCCATTTGCTAAGCAGGAAGAGGTGGATAATCTTCTGATGGAAATGCAACAGAATGACATTATTGAGCCATCAGAGAGTCCTTGGGCTTCACCTATTGTTTTGGTTCGGAAGAAAGATGGTTCCACCCGATTCCGCGTTGACTATCGTCGATTAAACAACATCACTAAAAAAGATAGTTACCCTCTTCCTAGGATTGACGATACACTTGATGCTTTATCCGGAAATCAATGGTTTTCGACTTTGGATCTCAAGAGTGGTTACTGACAAGTAGAGATACATCCTGAGGATCGGGAAAAGACTGCGTTCACCACAGGACAAGGACTTTGGCAATTCAAGGTTATGCCATTTGGGCTTTGCAATGCACCTGCAATGTTTGAACGCCTGATGGACACAGCATTACGAGGACTTTCCTACGAAGCCTGTTTGGTATATTTGGATGATATCATCATTGTAGGGCGCACATTCGAAGACCATCTAAGAAACATACGAAAGGAGCTGGAAAAATTGAAAATGGCCAACCTGAAGCTGAATCCTTGCAAATGTAATTTATTTCGACGTGAAGTAAGCTATCTGGACACATTATCACTGTTGAAGGTGTAAAAACAGATCCTGAAAAGATCTCTGCTGGACTGGAGTCGTCCAGAAGATGTCCACCAATTTAGAAGTTTTCTTGGACTATGCACGTATTACAGGAAATTTGTTAAGGGTTTTTCAAGTATTGCCAGACCACTTCACAAGTTGACAGAAGTTAAACAGAGATTTCTATGGACAGATGAATGTGAGAAAACTTTTAAACAACTGAAGAGGGGTTGACATCTTCGCCCGTTCTTGCATATCCCCAGCCCAGAAAATTATTCATTTTAGACACAGATGCCAGTAACGAAAATATAGGAACTGTTTAGTCGCAGGAGATTGATAATAAAGAATATGTCATTGCTTATTGGAATAAATGTTTGTCGAAATCGGAGCGAAATTATTGTACAACCAGGAAGGAATTGCTAGCAATCATTAAAGCCATAGAATATTTCGACCATTATCCCTATGGAAGAAAGTTCTTGCTTCGGTCAGATCACGCATCCTTAACCTGGCTTTTAAATTTTAAAAATCCAGAAAGACAGGTAGCCAGATGGATTCAACGAATCCAGGAGTTTGACTTTGAAATACGCCATCGCAAAGGCACTCTTCATGGAAATGCTGACGCTTTATCAAGGAGACCGTGTAATGGAAGCTGCCGATATTGTTCTAGAGTATAGAAGAACTATCAATTAGTAAATCCTTCGGTACGCCAAGTTACTGCTTCACCGCCATCGAAACCAGACCCATGGAGTGATGAAGGACTTAGAGAAGCCCAAAAAGAAGACCCCGATATAAATCCAATTTTTGAATTAAAAGAATCTTCCATTATGAGACCAAGTTCGCAGGACATCTCCACCTACAGTCCTGCTACTAAATAATATTGGGCTCTTTGGGGACTCACTCCATATTAGAAATGGCATGTTATACAGGAAATGGGAGTCCGATGATGGACGTAATTTCAAATGGCAGCTTATTCTTCCAAAATCAAGAATTTCAGATGTTTTGAAAGAATTGCACAGTAGCTCAACTGGTGGCCACTTCGGAGTAATGAAAACTCTACAGAAAGTTCGAGAACGCTTCTATTGGAGCAAAACTAGAGAAGATGTAGAGAAATGGTGCCAATCTTGTGATGACTGTGCGGCACGTAAGGGACCAAAGAAACGTAGCCGAAGAAGGTTGCAGCGGTATAATGTAGGAGCACCTTTTGAGCGGATAGCATTGGACATTTTGGGTCCTTTACCACGATCTTCAAATGGCAACAAATACATCCTAGTTGTCATGGACTACTTTACTAAGTGGCTTGAAGCATTTTTAATCCCTGATCAAGAAGCGACTACAGTAGCCGAGGTTCTAGTGCAACAATGGGTTTCCAGATTCGGCGCACCCTTACAAATTCATTCAGATCAAGGGAAAAATTTCACCTCTGCTGTGTTTAAAGGAATGTGTCAAATTCTCAAAATAGACAATACGCAAACCACGCCATTACACCCGCAATCGGACGGCATGGTAGAGAGGTTTAATCGTACCATCTTAAATAATCTCTCACTTATGGTTTCCAGAAATCAGCAAGATTGGGATTTGAAGCTACCGCTGTTTCTGCTTGCATATCGCAGTGCTACCGGAGACTACCGGATATACCCCATCACAAATGCTTTTCGGTCGCGAACTTCGTCTCCCTTGTGATCTTCAGTTTGGTCGTCCACCGGATACATCTTTATCGCCAGAGGAATATCTTCGAAACCTTCAGGCACGTCTTGAAGATGGCCAAAATTTTGCTCGAGACCGAATCAACCTGACGACCGAAAGAATGAAGACAAGGTATGACACAAGAGCGACAGGACATGAATTTCAGGAAGGTGATAAAGTTTGGTTGTGGAAACCGATTTGACGTAAAGGACTTTCTCCAAAGTTTCAAGCCAACTGCGAAGGTCCCTACACAGTCCTAAAAAGACTGAATGACGTCATGGTTCGTATAAGGAAATCATCTTCTTCAAAACCAAAGGTAGTACATTATGATAGATTAGCTCCTTATCGTAATGTAAAGTAAAGATTAGTATACCATAGTCTCTTTGTAAATAGTATAGATAATTTTAATATTTTCTATTTTTTTGTATTTTTAATTGTTTGTGTATGTAATGTGTTCTGTATCCTCTTGAAATGTAAATTCTTTTATATTAAATTTGGCCTCCTAACAGGGGATTGTACTGCTCGGGACGTGCAGTCCTTGAGAGGGGGACAATGTTACAAATTTATAAATAATTATTGTATATGTCTTAAATTATCTCAGACAGATCGGAAATGCTCACATTTTGGGCAAAAATTGCGGTATTTGGACGTGTTATACGTTAAAAGCGGGTTTCTAATGATTTGGTGAATTGGCGATGGTTTGGCGAGAAAACATGGCGACTTAGCGACATTTTTGGTGACTTGGCGAGAAATAGATACTTAAATAATACTGGAAACATCCATCACCTAAGCTCTAGGACCAATATTTAGCGAGATCGCCTAGAAGCTTCCAGAACCTTGGCGAAATTAGTAGATTTCTCCGCCAAGTCAGGTATAAATACGCAGCCCAATATAGTTAGGCAGGTTTTGTACACACAGTCAGTTTTGTGAAGAGGATTAGTCATGACTGCTAGTTTAGAGAAGCTGTTCTCTGCCTGAGGTATTTGAGACCTGTTATTGGAAGCTGTTACTTATCGTATCTGACGAATTGTATCTGTATAATTGTGATTATTACAGCTGGTATTTCTAGTGGAATTTTTACGAATAAAAGTCTTGTGTTCATCGAGTAGTTGCTTTCTTCAACTCTCAATCCACACGAACCCCGAAGCTCGGTACACTATTTAAATTTATATCACTTAGTTCTTGTACAACACAAACATTAGCCTTTTAAAAACATACAGTATAATTTGAATCTAAATTAATTTTAAATAACACTTGTGTGGTGTTCTCTTATCACAATTCATAGTTTAAAATTTAATAATTATTTTTCGTTAAACTGTGCTATTATTTAATATCATGTTTTAAAGAAGAAAAAAATCTTTTTATAGTGCAAGAGAAATGGTAATAAAATATTAGGAATCGTATTGATTAAAATATTCAAGTAATGAAAACAATAAATTTTAAAATATCCTGATATGTAATTATGCATTATGAATAAGAAATGATTAATTCTTTTATAAAAGTCAGTTTATTAAAAAAAAAAAAAAAAAAAACATTAGTTACAGAAATTCTTATATTGCTTGTAATAATAATCTTCCTACAATTCCTATGCATTTCGACAAGAAAATTATTTAGAAATTAGCTATGAAAACAACCCACATTTTTTAGTATAAAATTACATCAAAAATGAGGTAGAATTTAAGGAATAAGCTGGAATTTGTACAAATGTACACACGGATCTCCATACCAATCGGAATGGCAATTCCACATACTAGAGGAAAGATGACCATGTGAAATACTATAAGTTCATGTTGTTCCTTTTGCAGCAGCCATTGGTTATTCTTCCTCTTAAAGCATAGCAAAGTCAAACCTCAAACAGCTTGTCTTGTGGAAAACATGCATAAGTCAGAACAGCATATTGTATTTGGGGACTAGAATGCACTGTTATTCTAATATCGGAAATGGTAAAAACACACTTCAGAAGTTGCTTCAAGATTGAGAACAATTTTTAGTATCATGAGCTCACTTTTATTATCAGTCTTTCACTTTCTCATCGCACTTAGGAAAAACAACTATCAAGTAATTTCAGCTGTTAGAGGAAATAAGAAATTCACACAAATTCAGTTCATTAAAATACAAACTCTAATTTTGAAACTATAAGGCTCGCTTGTTTGGTTTACATTTACAAACATTGATTTGACAGAATCCGTTATTTCAGCCAGTAGAAACAATTTTTAAAGATAGAAAGTATAAATTCATTAAACTCGTCCATCCAGTAAATTTTATTTTAATACACTTTCACAGAGCGAAATGATCGAACGCTAATTTCGAATAAATATAATTTAATTTCATACTACATAAAATCTGTTGTTTTTATGATAGTAATTTTAATTAAAATTGATTTAAAGTAAATCGTTTCAAGAAATATTAAATACTTCAAGCCATTTTTATAGTAAACATTTTGTTAAATACAAATTAAATTATTCTTATTGTAATTTCATTTATCCCTCTTAAACTGTTTTAAAAATTCCTCAAAGCATATAAAATAAATTAGCACTTTCATATAAATAACTGAACAAAAACTTCTATTTTAATCTTACTAAATTATATGAATTATGTAAATGATATGATTATTTAGAGATTCATAGATTTTATTTTGCTCTGTAATTTAATTGTTTTCTTCTGAGATATATTTAATAATTATATATATGTACCTTAAATAATTTTCGTGTCTAAAGTTTTTACAAAGAAAAATTGAAAAATTGTTCCTTTTAAATGACAAAAATTCTAATAACGGAAACTATATTATTGAAATATCAAATATAATATATTATTTTCCTTTTATCAAGTCTTTTTTAAGTCTGAAAATATTATTATTGGACAAAATATATGATTTCATTATATTGGTAAGGAAGATGTTTCAATTACTTTGAATTAAATTTTGAAAAAAAAAAATAATTTTAAACATATTTGACGATAAAAATTTTTATCTCTTAGTTACATTCTTATTCACCATTTAATTGTTTTACTACATTTTCTATGATCTTGATGTTTTGAATTCAATCGAGTTTGTCAGCAATAATTTTTTTGTCGAAATAGTAAAATAAATCTTTCATTACTTTTAAAATAAGTGTTTACAAGAAAATTTTATACCTGAATGAAGAAAAATAATAAATCTCAAAGAAATAATAATTTCAAATATATGATAAACATGTTTTGCTCTCGTAATTACTCACTTTTACATTTAAATTAGTGTAATTTTTCTCCCACGAAAACATGGAGAATCTCTACAATTGTTCATGCGTTAGCTTGAGCAAATACAAGGGAAAATTGCGAGCAAAATCTAATTCAAAGAAAAAATTTAATAATCCTTTAGATCTTAAGCGTAGTATAGCAAATGCGTTTTCTAAATGGTTGCTTTTCTTAAAAGGGCGTGAAATTTTTAAAATGGGCAGACTGTGTTGTTTTTAAATTGTTGTTGCTAAACTTTGTAGAGGATGAGATATGTATGCATAAATATTTTAATAATTTTTTTGAAAATGACAAATATTTAAATATATTTTGCCACCGCTTTTTTTGGAAAAAAAGTATATTCTATTCGATTCTAATTATATATATAAGATAATACATTTAAGAAAGAGTGATAAAGGGGAAAAAAACATCAGTCGAAGGTAAAATAGAAATTAAAAGCAATGAACTGCTTAAAAAATGTATTGATAATTTTGGCTTTCATCTCATTAGATAATCATCATAATTAATCACCTTGTTAAATGAAAATCAAATGAATTGATGAATTTAAATTTATTATACAGATTTAGTTATGCATGTTTGTGTACCTCGAAAATAGCTTAATGATGTTAGTGTTTTCCTTAGTGCTTGTACTAACTTGCGCTGTATACAGAATTCTAATTTTTTTTTTTTTTTGTGCAAATTGAAGTAAAGTTTAAATACTATTTTAGCTATTTTTCTAGAAAAATAACATTAAAAAATGTAATAACTAATTATTGCTTTGTTGTTGGATTTGTTATTAGGGTCACAAAAAATAAAACTACATCATTTATTTTTCCTTTCATGAGATTGATATTATTTTAAAGTATTTTATAAAAAAATTTACTATAAAAACTTAATTAATAATTTAATTCTTATTTTGAACTGCATAAAAAGTTAGTTAAAATAGAAAAGTTAAACTTTTGGTCCATTTGTCTGCATTACACACGTAAAATCTTATTATAAACAGAAAAATAACACCTTACACTGCATACTTTGAGTATCACACTTATAATTGTTGTTGAACTCATTGTAAATAGGGGACTATTGGAACTTTACAAAAACGCTTATGGCTACTTTCTGGTAGAAAATGTTAAATGAGACGTAACTTTGAGTCTTCGATAAAGAAGAGCAATTTTGCTATTTAATGGAATTTGAAAGGTAAAGAAACACCAGTCTTTGTGAAGAAGAAACTTCTCAGGAGTAATTGAAACTAGTAGTATACAGTGTAACAGCACAACAGAGATGAATTTGAAAGCAATGGACCCACGAGAATTGGACAATTGGGAGATCTGGCATTAGATGTCCAAAGATGATGTCAACTTGTGATCATAGACACACAGTGCGAATGACATTGATTATTCCACAGCTTATTTCAGACAGTTGGCAACATGTTAATCCATTACTACAGGTTAATCACTGTCTCATTCGTTAAGTTTCAACATCAGCTGTTTTATGGAATGCGCGCAAGAATTCCTTCATATAATATCCCGCAAAATATCATACTTGCTGCCGCAACTAACTCATGTTAATTAAATTGCAGAATAAGAACAATTTGAAAATCCAATGAATGTAAATTTATGAATTACATTATTAGACATTTAATAGAAATTACAGATTTTAATGCATAAAATAAGTAAAACCAATTTTAGAGTAGTTAAAGAATACTTGAATATAATAATTGAAAACTAAAAGATTAAGTTATTGTACAATCTAAGCATTTTGGTATCGCTTAGGCATAAGGTTTTCCGAATACTCTTATGTAGTTTATAGTAGTTTAAAAGCATATAATTTGTTTGTTATTAAATGTGTATATATATTTTTAAGTTAAAGAAAAGTTTCATATAAAATATTTTCAAATTTTCCACCAGATTAAAATATGAAATTTTTCCAAACTAAATTTATCAGATTAAATTTTTTATTATTTTACAATTTCTTTGTTGATATTTTACACAGCATAAAAAACTAAATGCTCTCAAAGGTTTTGAAATCAATTTGTAAAAAATATATTAAAAAATTACAATGTAAATATCATTTAATGTACAAAGTATTCTAGAATACGGTACCACATATATACTTTCTGTTTTTTAGACCAACAACAAGAAAGATTTTTCTTGTATATGAAGACAGGGAATATTTATTTTAAGAAATGGCCAGTAATTACTTATGAAAAAATAACATAGTGATATTCAACATATTTTCAAAAGGTTTATTACAACTGTTTGAATATTTTCGTTTGTATAACCAAAATTCTTGACAAAAATTAATTAATTAATTTTTTAATGCAATTACACTAGTGGCCACCCAAATTTCAACACCAAGAAAGACAAGAGATATCAAAACAAAATTTGTTTTGTAGATAACATGTTGACAAACCATCAAATGATTATCGTTGATAATCATTTGCATATATCACCTCCTCTAATGTATGCTGTAAATATAATGCTATTAGCATATTTCCTTCAAGGTGTTGCATCTATGGTGCCATCAGTGAATTTAGATGATTTAACTTGATGACTTTAATTTAAATAAAATTATTTTTTATAAATTAAAATTATTTATAACTTATTTCTTTTATACAGTAAATTATATTTAATAGAAAATGATAGTTAAACTAATAATTATTTGGTGATATTCTAGTCATATAATAAAAATAATTATTAAATTATGATATGTTAAAATTATTTATAAATTAAAATTATTTTGTTCATGAAAAAAAGTATTACAGTTCCTTGAATTATCATTCATTTTATGCAAATATTTGATAGGATAAACTGCCATTCAAATGCGATTATTACTTTTAATGTAAATCGTTATATTATATTATATTTAAATTTATGAAATGAACACTTCTTTTTAATTCTAAAGGTTAGACATAAAGCCACTAAAAATTTCTTTTTGGGAATCAAAGAGAAAGCTTGTCATTATATATATATATATATATATATATATATATATATATATATATATATATATATTAGTCCAGTCAGATTAATGATATCACCACGTTCTTCAATGTCGACGTTAAATAACCAGTCACAAAAGGTAAATGTCAGCACAGTGCAGTTGAGTGTATATAAGTGTGTGCGAGGGCTTCAGAAAACTCTGTGATCGTTGGGGAAATGCAGAAGTGAAACGGTTTGTCAGCTTGATCATTGGCTTACGTTCCAAGGGTGGAATAATTTCAAAAAAAGGCTTAGTCTGTGAACTTTTCGTGTGTCGTCGTTTCAAAAGTATGCCGTGCCTGGCAAAATAGGACTGTTCAAAAGCTGCGACGTGACACATGTAGTGCACCACAAGCTATCGATGTAAAAGGTAAACGAATGCTGCAAAGATGTGTTCGGTTGAATAGACCAGATACTGATGGACAAATGAACCCCCATTTAAACTAAGGGGCTACCAACAGTATCTCCCAAACTACTGTTCAGTGATTGTTGCTGGGTAATACAGACGCCTGGTTCACGTACCCATGCTGGCTTTTGTTTTGTCAACAATGAAACCTGGTATTTACTCTTGAGTACCGCAACTAGTGGTGCCCTCAGTGGCAACAGGTAGCGTTTTCCCATGACTCACGTTTTATGCTGCATTAGACAGATGGACGTTGGCTTATACGACGACGTAAAAACCTTCCAATCATTGCTGGAACGATACATGCTCGAGGAGGGAGAACTGTTGTTTAGGGAAAATTTTACAGTCATTTTCTATGTTCGCTAATAATTGTTGAAGGCACGTTGAATAGAAGAACGCACTTATCTTTGCGGACCATATCATGCGCTATATGCTCATTGTTTATCCTCAGGATGATGGACAACTACCAGCAGGACAATATGAGGAATCACATAGCAGGCAGTGTACATGCCTCGTTCAAAGAGCATCAAGATGAGTTTACCGTTCTCCTCTGACCTGCAAACTCATCTGATGTAAGCTCAATCGCGAATCTGTGGGACCATCTCCATCGGGTTGCTCGTGGCATGGATCTTCACTCACGTAGCCACATTATTGGAGTTGGTATGGCTCAACATCTCAAGGAACACATTCAGGTAACTTATCCTCCTTCTGTATGTCTCACAGCAGTCCGATCTGCAAAAAGCGGTTATTCTGGCTTATGACAAGTGGTCACGTTGTGTAAATCATAAAAATATTTATATACATACCTTTTTTGTGGTGTAAGAATGAAATGACCTCAAAAACTAAATACGGTTTGTAACCCACATAAAAATTTGGGTTGCAAAGTTTCCTGACTGAAATTCTACCTATAAGCTTTGGTATGATGAGTTAAAAATATATATTTTGCAAAGAAGTAAGTGAAACATATATATATTTCACCGTAGATAGACTGATGCGTATTTATAATTTTATTTTTATTATTCATTTTTAATTTAAATTTACTAAAATATGGATAGCATACGCGATTACTAAAACAATGTGGAAAGTACGAAATTGAGATTAAAGTAATTTCTTAAATTATCACAAATTCCAATTAGAATTTAGAAAAAGGACAAAGAAAATTTATATTTTATATAAATAAGCTATCTAAATGAGTTCACTCCAATACCGTTATCATATTTCTATTCAATTAATTAATGTTTAGATTAAAAAATGAGGACAAATGAAAACAACGACATCTTAAAAACATTGGAAAGTAATAAACATTGTTTGCTGAAATAAAAAAACAAAGTCTCAGATGATAACTGAAAAAGTTATTTTTAATGCCATTTGATGTGCGTATAAACTAAGTAAATAAATTAATTTTTATCCGTAAACTGTGAGAACACATGTAAATATGTAAGTAGTTTCACTTCTGAAATTAGTTTAATATAATATTCTTTTTCAGTTTGCTTTTAGATAAATTTATGTGATATTGCTTACCGCCCTAAAATTAATAATTTTGGTATTTTGTTGATAAATATATTCAAGAATTTTTCTTCAAATCATACTAAATTAATTTTTGGCCATACACCTTAATTATTCTCTTCTTCTTTTAAAGTTATAGGCAATATAAAATATAAAATAATATATACTGCAGTTTTTTTTACATTAACTTATCATTAGATGAACATTAAACAGCCTTTAAAAATATACAATAATAATTCAATTCTTTCTTTCTTGTGATTTAGGCATAAAAAATTGATGTGATTCACAAAGATATTAAAGAATCTTATTCAGAAAAATCTGAATACACTCCTATTTGAAGCTCATTTTAACTCAGCAGAGAGAGCATATATTTTTTTCCCAGATTTTATTAAGTATAACGGCACTAACACTAGAATATAAACTGACACCAACGTAAGACCATAAATTATGCAAAGACGAAAAATATCCCCTTAAATAAGAATTAGAAAGCATAGAAATGCACTTAAATGAATACATTACATGATGATAAAAAAAAAACAATTTTTTTTCGGAAGAGAGTTTTTGTATGTTCCTGGGAAAATATTTTTAGTACCAAATATTTTTACCATGCGAACATATTTTTAGAAGATTTCGGCAGATGCTCTCTGTAAAGATTAATGGAATTTTTTTTACAATTTTTCAGCACAGATAATAAATATTATTTTACTTAAAGATAAGAAAAATTTCAATTAGTTTGGAGAGGTTTTCCAATAATGTATTAAAAAAGATAGTTGTTTGATATCGGTGTTGAATCAATCGATCATAGAGCCACAGAAAAAACAAATAAACTTACAATAACTAAAAGATAATGTAGAAGAAGATATCAGCAATCAGGTGAATTACTTATCATAAAATAGTCAGTGAAAAAGTTAATTTTTACTAACAATAATTTACCTCTGTTGAAGATTAGAAAAACACACAACAGTTTGCAGAAGCTAATTTTATTAGTGAATTCTTAAATAAGTTTTAATAAAAAAAATAAGGAAGCTCTTTTTGGATCTTTTGTTAAATAATTATTTATCTTTATAATGAAAAAAATTTATCCATTGTATTGAAGCAAAATATATTGATTTACATGCTGTGAAAACTTATTTATTTTCACATGCCTCACATACATTTACTTTTTGAAGTAAAAATACCTAATCGTCATCAAAAATTTCAGTTTAAATTTCACCTTTAACACTTCCGTTTCCAAAATTAGCAAGGAATGTAAACAAGTGACTCAAAATGTAAAAGTTATTAAAAACCGATTTGGAAATTTCTCTAGAAAACAAAATTTAAAACAATATCAATAATTTATTTTATAAAGTTAAATTCTTCGATTCTGAAAAGAAATTGTAAACATATCCCATAAAATGAACAAATAGTAATAAAACCAAAACTTTAAAGACTTAATATTTTTATTGTATTTTACTTGCAACTGCTTAAATTTTTTCTTCTTTTTAAAGCTTCTTGACTTAGAACACAAAGAAAGCATAGGAATTTAAAGAAAAAAACAAGTGAATCAAGTCTGTTTAACGATGTTAAGTTAAATATTATGTATTTCTTTGATTTCTAGCAAAAAAAATATTTATAGAAATATAATGTTGCATTTTTCTTTATGATGTACAATGAAAACTAAGTTATTTTATTTGATCTTTTAAACTTAAGTGCTTGAAAATGCATGAATTTGAATTTCGCATAAACTTTCTGCTTGAAAGAATTAATATTTTTCTTATTAGCTGTGAGATGCATATTTTAAGTATATTATTTCTTTAACAAATGATGAATTTTCCTATTTATTTAAATATTTTCAAAAATTTTGTATTTAATTATTTCATTTCTGAATCATCAAATGAGAAATGAGATGGGATTAATTTTTTTATAAGTTTGTGACTACTTCCTGACATTATCAAACATTTCTTAAATTCAATATTTATAATTAATAAAATTAACAAATAAAATGAACATTTGACAATACTGTCAGAATAAATAAAAAATTCTAAATATATTCAACAGGAAAATTATATAAGTATAAATAACCTATCTGCAAAACTTCAATGGTCAGAAACTATATAATGACATCTTTCAGAGAATAATAAACTATCGAATTCTCCATGAGTTAAGAAAAATTAACCTTCCAAACAATGATGGCAATGAATGCATTATGTTTATTACTACTTTTCAATTGACAAGCACACAGAAGCTGATTTATGTGGGCATGTTTTGGATAGAGAGAGAGAATTTTAACGTATACAAACCTAATCAAACTATAGTATCAAATATTTATCAAAATATTATCTGAAAGTCTTATTCTTGGTATACTGTGCATATTAAATCGACCCAAGGCATGTAAAGATTAATGTTATCTAAACATTGAATGCTGAATATTATAATTTCAGCACTTTTTAAAAACAATATTTTTAGTCAAAAATAAATTATTTTTAATAAAATAAATAAAAAAATGAAAACTTACAAATAATTCAAGCAATTTTAAATTAAACCGTAAATGTATGTGAAGTGATCTTATATCTTCCTCAAATTGTTATTTTGTCAAAAACACAAAACAGTGCTTTCTAAATTCGCCGTATTATTTTTATGTCTATTGAATTATTACATGCATGCACACGCTATTTAATGATAAATTAACAGCTGCGAAAGCTATATTTAATTAATTTATTTATTTTAGATCATTTTATCTATTTTATATATTTCTCAGTATTTTTTATTTCAAAGATTTGAATTGTTTGAGATTTAAAATGGTTAAAAACTTCTCAATTTTTGCAAACCTTCTATTTTTTACCAATTTATTTCCCATTCATTTTAAATTTATTTAGGAATATAAAATACATACATTATACGTATAATATGCTTTCAATCAAACATATATTAAAAAAGATCATATACTTAAGCATGGGTATTGAAAACAGGAACTTGTTGCCAATTTATATAGCAGGGGTGACCAACCTGCAGCTCGTGAGCCCCATGCGTCTCTTTGAAGGATTAGTTGTGGTTCTCGCTAAATGTACCCGAGTTATCCTTTCTCTCATTTTTGTGTTATTATATTTAAAAAAAAAATTACTATCGTTCCGATCGTGCTCTAAAATGTCTTTTAAATTACTGACAACAAATAGAATAGACTAAATGCCACGTAGCAAATTTATTTTCCTTTCAAATTAAAAGTGATTGGATTCATCGAAAACTGCACGAACGTACGTAAACAATGGAGTAATCGATTCACTCCTGGCCGATTTTGAATTGGTAACTTTCATTGTAATTGACAGATGACATTGTGCTCTATAGGAAAGAATTTGCTACAGATTGTTTCATTACACAAAATTGTTTCGCAAATTCCCATTTCGAGACACACAACCGAACGACGCATAACTGCAATTAATGTATCTCTTGAATATGATTTAAAAAATGATTTAAAGAACTGTATTGAATTCAACTCAGCTTTTGACGAATCCATAGATATCACAGATCTTCAGCAATTGGTTTGTTTCACCTGACTTCGTTGCTAACGAAGAATCATTAGATTTATTAGCACTTCAAGAGACAACCCCCTGTGTTGATATTAAAAATGAATTAGTTTTCATTATGTGCCTCTTAATGATTTTGGAATGAAAAGGTAATAAAAATCTTTTAATATCTCTTTTGATGTGCCTCTTAATAAACTTGTCAATATTGCAACTGACGGAGCTACGTCAAAACTGGCCTACAAAAATCGGTCTTATTGAGCTTTTAATAGATGATTCTAAACTTCCACAATTCATACTGATTCATTGCATAATTCACCAATAACATGTTGTTACAAAATATCTAAAATGTACTGTTGTTATAAAAACAGTGTAAATTATAATCGTAACGATGCAAAAAAAGTCATTGACAGTTCAAAAATTCCCTTGAAGAATTAAGGTACGAAGAATTTCTAAATGACATTAATTTCTTTGCATTGTTTGAGTGGTATATAGCTACAACGTATTAAATCGATTTTTTTATTTGTTTTATCATGTAACTGCATTTCTAAAAATAAAGGAAATAACCTATTCAGAATTAGACGATGACAAATGGTTACAAAACCTAATGTTTTAGACTGATGTCATGAAACATTTACAAACACTGAATTTACAATTGCAAGGGAAAGATAAAATAATACCCGACTTCTCACAGTGTATATTTAATTTTCAAACTAAATTACAACTTTTTCAAAAGGATATTAAAATTAAAGAATAAAAAAATTAATTAAATAAACATTTTCTTCCTTTCCTCGAATTAAAAAAAAATTGTTCCAATATTAAACAAGAAAAAAATTAATGAGTATATAAAAAAGCTAGAAGTAATATTCATGTAATTCCAAAATATATTTCAAGACTTGAAATATTTTTAAATGTATCTTGATATTTTCTGAATCCCTTTGAAATTAATATAACTCAAGGTGAGTTTTCCATTTCCAATACAATTTTAACCCAAAAAGCATCTGGAGAATTAATAATGCAAGAAGATCAAGCTCTATAATTAAAATATAAGTAGACACCGGTTACTAAATTGTGGGAATTTGTATCAGAATCTGAGTATCCTGGATTCAAAAACGCTGATTCTTAAATTATTTCAATATTCGGGACAAAATACTTAGATGAATAATTTTATTCCTCTTTGAAATTCTTGAAATCCAAACACCGATCAGTATTAACTAATCAGCACCTCAAAGAATTATTGAGAAGTGCTGTCACCAACTATTCAACTAATTTTAAAGAATTATCTAGAGAAGTAAAATAGATGTATTTAATTTTTAATATTTAAATTCAATACACGTATTTCATACATTTATTTGTTATCAATAAATACAATTTCTGTAAAAAAAATGTAATACCTTTGCATACCTTTTAAATGCGTATTTCATTGCGGCTCGGGAAAAATTTTAAAATTTAAAAAATGGCTCGGACTATCAAAGAGCTTGGCCACTCCCGTTATATAGTATTTACATACACTTAATTCCCGATAATATCTGATATTTCGATACTATTAATAGATTGTAATACCACAATATGCATATACAAACTACAAACATAATTTTTATTTATATAAAGCAATTAATAAATATTTCATTCAATACTAAAGACATATTGCTTAAACTTATATATTATCCTTGTGCCAGATACTTACATTTCCAGATAATATCAGAACAAAATGCAAGTAATTGCTACTATATTGTAAGATTTTCATTAGGACACGGTGATAGGGAAAGAATTTCGACCCATATTTTTTTCTAACATTTACTCATTATGAATTTATAAGTTATTATAAAACAGTAAAAAGAAAAAATAAATATTTTATACCAAATTCTATATTTTCCTTAATTTTACTCCTGCCTTAAACAAAAAAGTTCTTGTTCAATTTTCCTTCTTGTGTGAAAAGCACATTTATACTGAAAATGACAATTGTTTCATCTTTTTTATAAACTTTTACTTTTAGGAATTCCATTTTGCAGATTTTATTTAAAATTCTGAGCATAAATTTGTTTTGAAATCCACTTCTTAATTTTGTCATTTCTTTTACTCTGAATATTAAGATAACATTTGATCATCGGTTTAATCTCGTAGTATAAGCATTTTATCAGATAGTCTATTTAGAAAGCCAAAATAGTATCAAAATGTAAAAAGAAAAGCCATTATTTATTCAAAATATAAAAATATAAAATTGGTTTAATAGTTTTGTACTTATTGTTGGTTGGTTGGTTTTTATGGCGCAAGGTCCAGATAAGGACAAGCTGCGCGTACTTATTGTTGAAATCAATAAAATATATTTTTTTACATTTTTATTGACTTACATAAAAAGAAAAGTTACTTCATCTGACAGCTTAGTTTTAATATGAATATCGCATATGTTTTATATGATCCGAAAATATAGTTGCTGGTGGTGGTGTGAAATAATTCCTTAACTTTTTTTTTCCTTAAAGAAGTATCTTTGCTTAAAATCTTGCTGAAAAGGAAATTGTGCATTCAATTGTGCTAAATATTTTGCAGAATGATGTATAAAATATTTTCTTTATTTCATGACTTTCATGTTTATCATATATTTCTTATAAAAGAAAAAACTTAAAGTACTCTTTTCCTATTTCAATGCTAAAAAAATCCTAATTATCTGCTATTATAGTTTTACTATGAAAGGAAAATATTACAAATTTCAAAATAATTTTTGATAAAACATATGCAACAGTAATTCGATTAACAGAATACATAAAAGCTCAAACGAAACATGCAAAAATTTTTTTATTATTTTCTTTCCTTTTATAAAAATCAATGTATTCCTATAAGAATATAAATAAAAGAAGAAAATACCCGAAGAAAATCCCAAGAGCTTAAATCTCTAATTATTTTTCTTACCTTATTCCTGAAGAATATAGTTAAATAAAATGTGTTCGATGTTAATTAGGCAATAAAAAGAAATTATTTTATTTTACAAAAGAAATAATAGCTTTTATCCGTGTAAAGTGTTTTTTCCTGATGTTATTTACGATAGTTGACAAAAATGTACGGGAATTACACAATCACTTCCGTTTCAGCTATTTAGTCAGAGAATTCACACATCTCATTAGTGAAAATGTTAAGAGATACTGATATTAGACTTCTTTTCCTTTGTACTTCGTTATTGTCCTTTTTTCACATAATTGTTTTAAGATTGATAAGTAGGGATGTTTTAAATTTAAAATCTATATATGTCTCATCAAAACAATCTCTTTATTCATCAGTTCTTCATTTTATTTAATATTCATAAGCTAGCTCAAAGAATATAAGAATATTTACCAAAATCGAAATTAAATTAAACAAATTTATATTATTTCGTGTAAAGTATATTTAACTTTGAAATTTTTTTCTGAAAAAGTGTGCGTTTCAAACAATGTTTTTTTTATCGTATTTCGATTAAATATTAGATATGTGCAATGAATTTAGGAGTGAATTTATAAGAATTTTCTCAAAAATAAATTTAAAAAACAAATTGAAATAATTCATTCATTCATTTAGAATTTTTACCCTATTGCAACTAAAATATATCATTTGTATCGGAATTAAGAAATCAATTTATGAAGCTCACTTACAAATTCAGCTAGATTACAACCATTAAAAATATAACCTTTGTGCAATGTGAGAAATTATTATTTTGTTTAATTTCACCTACAATTTTAAACATATTCATAACATTTAAAAGTATTATTACAAACATTTTGCGTTACATGTATATTATATATATATATATATATATATACGTATATTTAAATTTTTAAAATGGCCTTATCAAAGCTTTCTAAGTGTCAAGTGCTTCTGTGTCACTATTTGAATAAGCTTTTTTTTTATTTGTTTTTCTTAGAATGATGCTTTGTATTTTTGAGGTGAGACATTAAAAATAATACTAATATCTATGATACCCATTTGTACTATAACTTTGTTTTGTAATTTTGTTAAGTGAATAACACCAATCAAAATATTACATCTTGCACATTTTTGCCATGGATTATTTTGTAGTTACTTTAGTCTTTAATTAACTTCCTTAATAGTCAAAACTTGCTTGCATCATATGAATCATTATAAATAATGAGAAATAATAATATAGGATGCTTATTGACTTGAATAATGCATTAGTACAATGCGAAAACACTGGTATAAAACTCCCAAATAATAATTCCTTTTTACTGTGAAGTAACATTTGATTATATATATATATATATATATATATATATATATATATATATATATTATACACACAATAGGATTTAAATTTACAAATGCTCATCCGAAGACCGTATGTATGTGCATAAATATGTCCTTTATAATAATAAATAAAGGTTATATAGTTTGAAAATAAAAAAGGTGTGCTTTATTGTAAATATTTAATGTTGTTTATAATAATTATGAACAAATTGTTTTGTCTTTCAAAAGATGTTTACCTTGAAATTATCGCATCTCTTCGAAATACTTTTCACTGTATTTCAGAAAAAAAAAATTATCTCTAGATAGAGTAGATGTATATGATTATAAAATAACCCGATGATTATAATTATAAATCACGGCATCACGATTTAGTTTTATTTGTAATATATTCATAGAAAAAACCTAATTTTGTACCAATAACTAATTTTTGCAAAAGAAATCATGTCTTTTACATCTGCAATATTTTACGCTTTCTCCCTTGAAAGAAACTTTAATGCTAATAGCTCCATTTTCAAATCTGTATTTTTTTCTAGATCACCATTAATTCTCTTTTCAAACATCCTACTTTTAAAAACATCCTTTCTTGTCATGAAATGAAAAATTTTCGAAACAATTTTTTGAAAGAAGTCGAGTGATTCTTCACAAGTCCAACGAATTTAACTGGAGATAAATCACTTTTCTGGGGCATTTCCTTGTTTAAAACAGTGATTGTTTGAATCCCTGTGACCCATATTTCATCTCTTCGTCTTTTTTCAAAGATGTTTTTTACGTTTTAAAGAATAATGACGTAACTATTTTATGAAATAGTTGTAATTAATTTCAATCACAAGACATTTTTGATACCCATTTTTAAAAAAATAAATTATTTAAGTGAATTATGTAATAAAGTTAAATAATAATAAAGTATTGTCTCACATTTTTAAATATTGTATAATGCATTATGAAGGCATATTAAAACTATTAATTGTATTTTTATTTTTACATAATGTTTTGATTACAGAAATGCAAATTTTTATGTAAAAGCCATGCTTATAACTCAAAATGATAATATGATATACGTGAAGTAAGCTTTTGTATTTTATATAATACTATACTCTCTTTTACCAAATTAAAAATATGCTTCATTAAAATGTGTATTTTATTATAAAAAAATAGCTTGAGCGTAACTTGTTAAAAATGTATAAATAATTAGGTATCCAAAATTTTAATTAAACGTTATTTTCCAAACTTTAATTATAAAGTTAGATAAATTTATCATTGTACTGTTTTTACCAAGAAAAGTGATATTTCTACAGAAAGTCTTTCTTTTATTTTCATCAATTATTTTTTTAACTTGTTTTTATGCTTTTAGGTTGTATTTCATTTCTTGTATCTATTTCATGGAAAATAAAGTAAATATTTGATTTGTAAAAAAAATTCTATACGTTTAAAATACATAATTTTTATAGAAATATAATAGCAACTTCAAAGCGCAATGTGAAATTGTATATTCTTTAATAATTTTAACTAATTCCAAATAATTTTAAGTACATGGCAACACTGTTTCATTTGTTTTATGCGAAGACAGATTTACTACCAAATTAATAATTTACTAAGATTTATGATTTTCGAAAAAAAGGGTAAAAAATAAAATGCTAACTCCTAAGAAATTCAGTTAAGCGTATTTTCAACGCAGTGTGTGTGTATAAAACTCTTACAATTTACAAACCCTCATATGCAATAAAAGAGACATAATATTTAACAGATGAAAGTATAATTTTCATTTTATGAGAACATGATACTTTTAACTCTTGTATAAGTTATTTGTATATTATTTAGCTTCATTAATGTAGATATATACTGCTTCAAAATGATTTTGCCACTCATTTGTAAGAATATATTAAATAATATATTAAAAATATCTTAATCAGAAATATCTAAAAATATATTGTATAAAAGTAACTCTTATTTTATACAGTTGAATTAATTCAAAAATAAATTATACTTTTTCAACTCTAATTATAAATAAGTTTAATTTATGTACTATTGATGAACTATGCAAACATTCATCTTTATTGTTTTTATATTAACTCTCTAAAAGAACTATAATTTTTAAATAACTTTTTATTTTATATTAGAGCTATTTTATTTATTTCTTTGATTGAAGTATTTTAAACCTTTATAAAAAAATAAATATTAATGTAAATTGAAAACTCAAATCTAAATGCTTAAAAATATAATTTCCTGAGCAATTGCATGCCTTATTTTTTGTAATCTGCTTCTAAAATTAAATAAATGCTTTAAATTAAATTACATCAGTAATATTTTGTAGCTTATGTAAGTAATTTATTTTTTAAATGCAATATTTGATTAAAATATATTATAGAAAGATATCCTTTTTTATATAGTACAGAATGTTTTAAATATTTTTTTTCTACTTTCTAATATATACAAAAATTAAATTGATTTACACAGAAGAATTATTTAATCATAATTTTTTCTTAAATTTTTTTCAACATTATAAGTCTTCAGTCATTTAAAAATTATTTAATTTTCAAAAATTGGTGAAATGATATTTGATATGAAATGTTAATTAATTTTAAATAAAAAACCCCTGTAATTAATAGCTCATATTAATTTATTATTTAAAAATTTTGTTAGGTTAGAATTACGAAAATGAAAATTATTGATTTGCATTTTATTTTGCATATGCATGTGTTCTCTACAAATAATTCTTGGACACAATCCTTATAGAAGGTTTTAGTTCATTTGTTTATATACATGCGATCTCCCACTTTAAACATCTTCAGAAAAGTATTGAAAGCACTAAAGAGAACATTTTGAAGGGCTCCTCTTGATGCCAAAGATCATCAAAGAAAAATGCCTGTAAAGACTTTAGCAGAGCCACAATGAAATCTTACGACAAAGTATGTAGATCTGACTAAGACGTATGTGCTACAATCAGAACATATGAAAATGACATTAAATCATATGAAAGGGATATTGCATACAGCATCCTAGATCAATATCCTACACACCACATTTAATCAAAATCAGTCAAACTTCCAACGACCAGGGAGTTTAGCTATGAAGAAATTGCAAGAACCACCCAAAAGCTGTAGAAAGCACTATGAATGGGAAAGCCCCGGAATATAACTAAATGAATAACACCGTAATTGAAATTATGAACAATAATTTTCTCGATCTTTTCTTCAATCATGTTAATAAATGCCTCACCATATCCCCAGATGTTTAAAAAGGAGGGCGATAATACTTTTCTTCAAATAAAGCAAGAGAATGAATGACATCAAATCCTATACATCAAACTCTCTATTATCAACAGTTGGGAAGCTCAATGAAACTTACCACTAAAAGATTAACCATTTTTTCTCGAGCAATTAAATTTTTTGCATAGGAACTAATTCAACTTTCGTCAAAGAAAACCAGTAGACCAAGCTCTTTTAAATTTAACAAATATCATTGAATCTCATAAGTCCTCCAATCTACACGTAGCGCTCATTACCATCTATATATAAATAATCTTTGACTCAATATTGATTAAAATAATTGACGCAATTAATTTTCTAGGATTAATATTTGATAAAATAAATTTAACTTTTTAGCACATATAATGAAACATGCGCCAAAAGGGCTATTCTATTGCGTGAACAGTTACATAAAACAGTACAAAAGAAATGGGGTTTCTCTACAGAATTTCATTTCATACTATACAAGACAGTTCTTGAAAGAATGCTCTGCCACGGAGACTCAGTTTGGGGCAACATCCTATCTAGAAGGTCTTACTGAAAACTAGACAACATCTGACGTATGTTTTTATTATACAACACTGGACAACTTTAAAGCAACAACAACAGCAACTTTTCAAGTGATTACTTGGCTCCTCCTTTGAGTCTAACAGTAAAGTCCAAGCCTAGTAAGTAAGATTAATTTGTGGTCTTACTCCAGTCACTGCTCAGTTCCTCCATCCCAAAAAGACATAGAATAAACAATACATATACACACATTTTATTCAGATTTTTCCAGATGGAGTCAAGAATCACTCTCGTGGAATCATACACTATTACCACCCATGAACCAAACAATATCAACATCTTCACTAATGGCTCAAAACTGGACAAAGCAGTTGGGGCAGATTTATTCTTATTTTAAGAAGATGGGGCGACATCAACACGGCAGGAAAATTTAAGAGGTGGAAATTCAATATACTAAGTCGAAATCCTTGCTATAAAAAAGCAATTACTTAAACCAAGAAACTTCACCTTCCAGTCACTATATCGTCAGACAACAAAGTCCAATAGAGTGAGTAATCCAACAAGACCTTCTAAAGAACACCCACATAAACATCAGATTAGTTAAATCACATATCAGTGTAGAAGTCATCAAAAAGCTAACGAGTTGGCAAAAGCTTAGCCTCTTCTGAATAATCTCTTAATGTTCCACACTCCCGAGGTATTAGGTTAAAAACATCATATATTTTGGAGACTTGACAAGAAGAGTAGATGACTGGCAACACCAGACATAGAAACACCTATAAATTAGTCCCTACTGTCAAGAGGTTCCACTTTTATTGGAGAAGAAATGAAGTTTTTTACAAAAGAGCTTTTTTCTAACATGGGCTTTATCCCACCTACTTTCATCGATTCCATCATGCCACTACCGCTGGCTGCACATGCAATAATGAATGTAATACACTTCCTTATTTGAGAATATTCTTTATAACTTCACCTTGACATCTTGCTAAACCGGATGAATGGACAACTACATGGAAGAATAAACTACTCGCAAACCAAATTTTTAGATGATAAGCTTTCTGATTAACCAGGAACGACTCTTCACGTGGTGTAAGGATGAAAATTCTTATCACTTTTCACCGCAAGTAAACCGATTGACACAAGTTGTTTGTAAATAATTTCTTCTGTACATAATCTACTATTACCAATTTTTCAAAATTTTAGATATTTTCTCTGCAATGATTATAAGTTAGTAGGGTAAAGATGCCCTTTGACGTAAAATTAAAAAAGTTGAATAAAATTTCCAGTGATCTATATCTAAATTGAGGAAAGCCTTCTTGAGTAAGGAACAGAGATTGCACCAATATAAACTAGTATCATAAAGAGAAAGAGCAATTATAATTATTTAAATTAAACAGCAGGTTATATCATTTAATACATGACAAAAATCTATAAAAAAGAAATAATTTTAGACATTTGAAAATGATTATAAATAATAGTTTTGTAGTGTAGTTCTTTTAAAAGTATTTTGATCATTTCATGTACGTAGAATAGTTAATTACTAAATTAGTTAGTAATTACTAAATTAAAACATTTAATTAAATATATAAATCAATGAAGAAAAAATTTTATTATAAAATTTTTCATTCATTGATTTATATGTTTCTACATAACTCCTTTTTAAAATTTTATTTAACATCATAAATTACAAAATTGTTCCGTATTAATTATTAAAAATAAATAATTTATATTTAACTAGCCAAAAATTAAATTATTTTGACTTTATGCTTCTTTTCTAGAAATTTATAAATAAAATTGTAGTTTTGTAACAAACTAGGCGCAATGAAATTTTAAATGTATTTACGCTAGAATTCAAAACAATCATTCAGAGATATAAGCAAAGTATTTTATGAATTCAAACTAAGTTTGCTAAATTACTTAACAAAAACTTAAGAAAACCTTAATTTATAGAAAATAAATTATTAAATATAACTACAATTATTTAAACTTATATAAAGAAACTTTGTTTCATTCAAAATTTTAGTATTATTCGTATTTATTAATTTACAACATAAGAAAATAATTCTGGGCTAAATTAAAAAATATGATATAGCTCAACCAAAATATATTTTTATTTAAGAGACTTTTGGTTAATATATGTATTAAGAATCTGAATATATGAGTTATTAATTACCACACACACAACATATGTATATAAATTTTCATTAGTTATAGCTATTTCTTTCATCAAATTGGCGAATTTTGTTTTTTAGATAATATAATATTCGTGATAATGTGGGTTGGAAAAAAAATGGAACTCTTAGGATAAAATAAGTAAGAAAACTTAATATTCACACGCAGAGAAACTTTACTTTTCCATATACCTTGGATTAAGCAGATTTATGTGTAAAATTTTGATGTTTATAATATTTGAAAAAGATGTTCCAATATGAAATTGGCCTTATAATTTATTTATAATAATAATTTCGTTGTTATTAATATTTCTCATGACTTATTAAATTGGTCACATATTAAAGAGTTTCTATCATTGTATTAATTTATTATTTATGGACATGTAAAATAATTCAATTACATATTTTACAAACATGTTTTATATGTTGACAAGAGTAATAAATATAAATGGAATTCCAGTTCAACACATTAAGTGAAAAATATGTTTTGCATGAAAATAATCAATTTTTTAAATTCATTTAAAAAACCTTTCACTTAATATAAGCTTTACTGAAACAAGTTCATTTATATAAATTAAAAGTAGAACGTGGACAATTTCAATCTTTGGTAAAACCTTTGAACAAAATATTGAAAAATTTATATTTCATGAAAGTTTTATTTCAATTAATTTGAATATAAAATAACAGTTAATTTTCCGTATATATATGCAAAGAAGTTTTTTTTTCCTGGTATTATTAATACTTAAATATATATTGTAATTGTTATCTCTTGAAAGAAACATAATGAACTTTTTGAAGAACATCGCTCAGCATTATATAAATGTTTCCTTATATTTTTCCAAGAAATTTACTGAGAATCTTATAAGGAATCATTGTTATCTCGTATTGGAAACAACTCAATAACAATTCAAACCTACGCAAATGACAATGTGTTCAAATTCTCTACTGAAAATCTTCATTTCTTATTTTGCTTTCACCTCATTCACTGCTGAAGGAGAAAGCAAAATTTTATTGCCTGTAGTATTTGCTCCATTCTCAGCATCTTTTAACGTCATCTTCATTAATTACTTTCCTTACTCCATGGTTTCCACGAAGGAAATTCTTTTCTAGCGTCTTTCGTTGAAGCCACGGCTGTAGTCTAATCATCGAAACTGTAATAAATGTCCCTGGGGGCTTTCTGTTACCAATTAGAGTGCAGTTTCCAGAAAACATTCAGCGAAATGAAATTTATTCCACGAAATACATCAATTGAAATCGCACTGTTTTCGAATGTATTCCTTATTAATTCAATTTGAATAACACAGATTTGTTGTTCACAATAAAATAGTCTTTGAACTTGCCTAAAAACAAAAAATTGGATAATTAACTAAGATTTTATTGAATCATTAATACCAAAGATTTGAGTATTCATTCATGTTAAATTTCATATTTATATGTTCATACTTTATACGAAATATTAAGAATTTTAGCAATTGCTTAGCCTACGTATCTAAGTTGATTTAATTATTGTATAATGATATGTATTGCTTACTTAATGTTGACAAATATATGTGTATTTAGTGCATTCAATGTTGGTTAAACATTTTAATCCATTTTTATATAATTTTCCTCTCATTACCACATTATATAATTTAATGACAAAAAGTAATTGCCTTATCTTAATATTAAATTTATACATAGAATTCTTCAGAACTAATGGTTTGTTTATCTTCAATATACAAATAAAAAGTTCTCCATTAATCTTTTACAGGAAACAATTTATTAGTGATACATTAAGAATGAATGCATAAGCAATTTTTATATTCTATCCCTTAAATAATAACTTATCTGTAATCATACTTGAAGTTAACATAATAATTTATTTAACTTAATTAGAGTTACTATTTCAAAACATTTTAAGGTAAGAATCACTTTTTAAGTGACAAGAAATTTGACAAGAAATCCTGCGGAGTAATCTAATGTTTTCGAAAAGTGTAGAAATAAAACATAACTATTTGCTTTTCCTTTTTATCAAACCCAAGTTAAAAATATGAAAAAAATAGAAAAAAATCAAGAATTTTTAAGAAAACATTTAATGCCCCCGTCCCCGCTTTGGTGGGAAAAAGAACTTTATGAGTAGAATTTGGTTTTTTGAAATCTGAGTAATGATGAAATACTCAACCTGAAAAGCTGACGTTTTTCTGGTCAAACAAACTTATATTTCAACAAATGCTTCTGTCAAGTATAAAATAACTCTGTGACTAAAGTTTTTTACGCTATAGTATCTTGAAATCATAAATTTTATACATCTTTCAATTAGTTACCACTGCATACGCCATTAAAATTGCTTATTAATGAACTTATATAGACTCACATATATTCATTATAAGTTAATTGTCTAATTATTTAATATTAAATATCTGGAAGTATAAATGAAATATAATAATTAAGTATTTTCACAGATTCCTTAAGGTAGCTCATTTCAAAGTTATTTATTAAAACTCATATTACAAATTTATTTAAAATTATACGAAAAATACTTTTATATAACAAGAATATAAATATAATAGAAAAGTTTAAGTTAATAGTGCTTAGTGTTAATACAATACCTGAAAGTAATTGTAGGATACTTTAATATTCTGTTTTTCTTTACAAAATATTGTTTTTTTATTTTAAAAGTATATCTATACAACAAGAAATAAAATTTAAAATCTTCACAGAGCCCCACCATGAACGAAAAATATGTTTAGAAAGAAGAAATACAACTTTCATCAAATTTCAGAAAATCTTCTCGTGGATATACTTATTGATTAGTCTTCTGCGATTAAATGAAAGAAAAGCATGGAATTACTTATTTAATGTTTATAATTGTTAAGATATTAAGTATATATACCATACTTTGTAATTATTCATCTTCTTATGGATACTATACGAACTACAACATGTATGAAAACTGAAATATCTTTTTTCCACATGGGAAAAGTTCTGAAAAATAATCGTAAATAGCATTGTAGAATTTTGAATTAAGACTCATTTTCATAGCAGGCAGAAACCTGAACTTTCTAACTTTTGATAACATTACTAAATTACAATACATGAAACATTGAAATGTGCTTTAATGATAAACCCATCTGCTTGAATTGAGTAAATAGTTTACTAGAAAACAAGCTAATAATACTTTTAAAATATTGAAAATTAAATCCCATTTTCATTCAATAACAGATGAAATTTTCAAAAGTACCTCACTAGATTTAAAGTGGAGTTTTCATGCTATTTTCCTAATAATTTTATAAAAAGGGATAAATAAACTATATTTTTATAAATTTTGGTAAGAATTTATTTTCGAATCATTCTTATTTTTCCCAATTCGTAATGCTTTTCTACTAATGTCAACCATTAATCTGACTTTTTTATAATAAATTATTTTCCTCTTTTACTGAGACAAAATATTCTCTGAACATCAATGACTTAAAATAAATACAGTAAAAAAACCGGTTCGCATTATTTTGTTATACAACTGGCCATTGTAAATGCAACACCCTGAAGGAAGCATGCAAACAATATGTCATTTAAAACATGCATTAGGGGAGGTGAGATATGAAAATCATTCGAATTACTAGGATAGACGCTCATCACGCTTGCCTTTTGCATAACTCAAACTGCTATGGTTTGAGATTCCAACGATTTCAAGTTTGGCTGTTGTAGTTTTCTTGCGGTTCTTTCAGAAAAATGATCACGATTATGCCTCGTAGAAAATATCGATCATTTTTTGATTAATTATCCGAGTTCGACAGAGGAAGGATAGTAGCCTTTCGATATTGTGGATGATTTTTTAGGGAAATCGATAGACGTGTTGGAGAAAACCAAATAACTGTAATGCAGATAAGTGGTCGCCAGATGTAGGAGGATACAATGGACCGACGTGTTCAGTCGATCCTCCTCAGTGCATCACTTAACATGATGATAGGCAAATTGTGTGCATGGCAATAACGGATCTCTCAGCTACATCACGAACCATAGAACATCATATTCAGCTTGTAACACATCATCCAGTGTTTCCACATACCATTCTACGCCATTTACAGCATAGTGGTCTGTCCTCAAGACTTCCATTGCTTCGTCTACCCTTGATACAGAACAATAGACGTTTCCACCGTCAATGACGACATTAAAGAAAAATATGGACGGTAGTATGGAATGAAATTGGTATTTATGGACGAGTCATGCTTCTGTCTACAACACCACAAAGGTCGCTTATGAGTCTGGATACACCGTGGAGAGAGGATGCTAAACAGCTGCATTGTGCGCCGCCACACTATCCTGTATTAGGTATTATGTTATGGGGTGGTACTGGATATCACTATCACTCTTCTCTAGCATTGCCAGTTCTTTTAGAAGCTAGCGCTACATTTCCCAGGTGTTGGAGCCAGTTGTCCTTCCTTACCTTCAGGGCTTGCTCACAGCTCTATTTCAACAGCATAATAAACACGTGGCTCTATGTGTCCAAGGGTTCTTTATCCATCCCCAGATTGCGTTCCTTGCCTGGCTCTCTCTCCGAATCTTTCGCAGATAAAAAATATGTGATCCAGGGTTGCTCAAAGATTGATCCAGACTATATCCCCAGCTACCACACAAGATCAACTTTGGCAACGTGTGGAAGTTGTTCTGCTGTACCCCAAGAAAACATTCAAAATCTCTTTGTGTCAATGCAGAGGCGTGTGGAAGTGGTGATCTCGAAGAACGACGTCTACTCTGGCTACTGATTTTGGCAGGAACCACATTTCACAGAAGTTTATAAATTTAATCATTTGAAACTTGGTCAACATGTTATTTACAAAAAAACATTTGTTGTGATCTCTCTTGTCTTTCATGATGGTGCAACTTGGGTGGCCAGCATTACTTTCATTAAGTTTATATGACTAAAAAAGTGGGAATTTATACTGAAAACAATAATTTCTCCAAATATACCTTCAATACTCTTTACTTTTTACGTTCATAAGCTAACTCCTTCAAAATATTGATATGTGAGCAAATAATCTTATTCCAAAAGCTGAAGAAATTGATTTAATTTTTGATATTTTCTTATGTTATATTAAAAATCAATAATTTCACTATGGAAATGGCTATCAAGTGCATGAATACCTTGTTGTTTCCATAAAACTAGAAAATGTGAAATTATAATTTTTTCCAAGCTGATTTTTTACTTTAGAAAAATTAGCATTTAATAAAGACTAAATATTTAAATAGGCATGTTGGAACATTCCCCAGGAAGGCCACGTTAAGGAGGAAATAAGTTAGGAAAATAGAAGAATTTTTTCAAATGCAATAATTATTATTTTCGTGTAAATTTCGGTCAAAGACAAAATGGTCAAAATGAAAAATCTGGCAATGTGTAAAGAAATATACTTTAATATTGATCCCTTATTGCCTAAGTCCAATTGTAAATTCGTTGCTAAGCCAAACAAGAAAATCGTTGAATTGCATAAAGCTTAATTGTTTTAAATTAATATCGCTAATTTCAACTTCTTAAAAAAAAGAATCTGCCAGAAAACCACGAGTATGGAAAAAGATATCTGCTTTAAATTATATAATTTTCTCATTAATACTAAAATATGTATCAATATAATACTTAAATCTGTGTTTATGAATGTTTTTTTCAAGTTTCAGCTAACGTTTCAAGCGTTGTTTTTTAAACACTTGCTTTCTATATTTCTTCAAAGTATGAAATATTATATTACATAGAGATTTATGTTCAGATTCTCTTAACATGTTAATAAAAATAAAAATTTCGTTTATTTATTTAAATGTAAACAAAGAATACGTAAAAAGTGAATAGCATTGTATTTGACTTCCTTCTCATTTGAAAAAGCGTTTCAGTGAAGGAATATCCGTGTCCCGTTTCAGATCAAGATCAAGAAAATTAGCTCTCTTTTCTATTCTGCAGATTGAAGGCAATATTTTAAAATTTCTAAATCTATCTTTTATACTATATACTGAGAAGAATTTTGATTTCTATACTTTAATTATTTCACATAATTGTTTTCGGAAACTTCTACATGTTTTACCATAAATTTTACATACATGTATACATATTCATTGAGTTATTGTAATGCTAAAGTTATCAGGAAAGCATCTCCAAATGTAAACACTTAAAGAAAAAATCGTACGATTCATTATATCTATTATTATATAGTGAAATAAATCAAAATATAAATAAAACATGACATTGTAAGCCAATGAATAAAACCATTATTTTTAAATTATTATTTAAATCTATGTAAATAGTCATTCAAAAAAATGATTCTAAAATATTTTGATCTTTTTAAAGTATTTTATATTATTATTTACTATTTTTGTCAGGTATAGATTAAGCATTAAAGAGGATTAAATTAAAAAAAACCATAGTTTATTACTTAAACTAAAATTCTATATAAATCAAAATTCAAAATTTTATTCTCAAAATACTTTTAAATAATCAACACTTTTGCATTTCAAATATAAAATATTTCAATTTCCATTTATTTTCAACAAACATAAGAAAAATAAAAAGCAATCAATTTATGAAACTGGTTCTTATGAAAATATTTTTAATTTCATATATTTGTCAAATAATATGAAAAAACAAAATGTGAAAGAAATATAATAAGTTTTGCTTTTTAAAAAAGTCCTGATATTTTTTATTTTGAACAAAATAGAGCTAGAAATTGATTAAATTCATTCATTATGATTACATTCTGTGTAGAGAAAATTTATTTTTGCATACTTTGAAAACAAATTATATATCATATTTTATAGATAAAAAACAAGTTTATAGCCTTTATTGTAGCTGGAAGTTCCCGTTAATACTACAGAAGTTACACGCTTCTCATTTATGCGCCCTATAGATCCATAAATGTAGCATTCCCATAGATTAAAGTCCGCAGATTTCGTTTGATTACTCGAAGTCTATTTCGATCAATAAACACGAAACGTGCCTGGGAAGCATTGAAGTAGCATCTGAACAGCAGCAGCTGTTTCGCCATTTGTCACAATTATAAGTCTATAAGGCTCTGCCGTTATGACTTCTTCTCGTACGAAGCCGACGTTCACAAAATAATAGATTAGTAAGTATGAATAGAAAAAATATCGAGAGCTATGCTTATAATGTTAGTGATGGTTATCGCACAAGTTTAGTGCAAAGGAGAAAATATTATTCATAAAGTGTTTTTATTGACAAAACTGAATAAAAATTTGTCAATTTATTACGTAATAAATGTGTACTTATATTAAAAAGAGGATATGTTTTGAATAACAGCATTTAAAATTTATGTTTTATAGTTATAGAAAAGTATAACACAGTGAAAAGGCATTTATTATCTTTTGTGTAATAAGGATACACGAAGGAAATACTTGTTTTGAATGTTTGCCTTGAAAGTAACAAAAGTACGTTTTGAATTACATTTTGTATTCAGTGAATTCTACAACATTTTATTGAGAATAACTGTGATTTTTAATGTTTTAAAGTAGGTATATTTTAAATTACAGTTGCCGGATTGATAACTGCAATTTATTTATAATATTAATTGATACCAAATCCTAACATTCAATTTTAATTCCTTTCTAGAATAAAACTAAGAAAATTACACAATTTTCTTAATCATCGTATTTCGAACTTTTAAACGTCTAACAGTTTTTCAAAAAACAAGTGTTTAATTAAAAAAATTTAATGCATTCTTGATCTACTATTTTAAAAGTAAGCCTCTCTTTTTAAAGAGCATGCTGACAACAAATTTTAATAAGAACTTTAAATATGGAAAATATATCAAATATTTAATATCAAAACTTTTACGAGTAGTTATTCATTGCATTTCTTGTACTAGATAATTTGGTATGAGTTGCTAAATTAATATAAATACAACTCCATTGAAATTTATTAACTTTTCTTAAAAACTTTCATTTTTATATAAAAATAACTTATTCATATTTTATAAGAAATATACTTAAATTTAGTACTGTAATATAAAATTTCGACAAATATCTAAAAATATGTTTTTAAAACTAATATATTTCTTACAAACTTAACATAATTTTTCTTAAAATAAAGAAACAGAAAATTGTAATTAACATTTTGATAAATACTTATTTTATTTCTTTTCAATACTTATATTTTGTAAAATATCACGATAAAAAATCATTATTTATCAGTATTATAATTCAAAACATAGTTTTACAAATTTTTAGCCAATATGGGGAGAAATAAACGATTCTCAACACCACGAAAACCTATCATCAATAACAAAATTATATGATAATATTAATTCTTAATCTTATTTCAAAAAAAAAAATATATATATATATATTTCTATATATATATCCATAAAAATGTTAGCCATGCAAAGAACTTTGTATCACTTTCCGAAAGCTAAAAGGAATATGAAGATTATTAAATAATTTTGGTTCATTTTAGATACATTCGGTTGAACCATTTTCTATTGCAAAGTATGTTCAGAGAATATAAATGTATTTAGTGCAAAAGCGTGAGATTAACCTCATGGTTTATGGTAAATTATCTTCGTTTACTGTTTTTATTGTTGTTTTCCTAACTGATAAACTAAGATCTCCATTCGGATTATGCATATTATGTTATCTCTTTCTATTATTGTGTAATTTGTACATTTTGCAAAAATGATATGTGGTTTAGTGTTCATCTGGTACCATTTTATATTTCAATATCAAATCTAAAATATATAGTTTGTTTTAAAGATTGTCCAAATATAAGGGCATATTTTGCAGAAATTCTTCATAATTTGAATATAGCATTTCATTTTATATGCCACTACTATGCAATGAACACCAATGAGTTTTTTAAAAAATAAGCTAAAATTAATGTTTCTAAAATAAAGTAAAATAAACAAGAAATGCAAGCGGAAGTTCTTCTAAAGGTACATGTTTAATAAATATTCAAAAGATTTATCTAAGGATATTTAATTCTGAAATTTGTGAATTACAACTTTGAAATATAGGATTTTCATTTGAGTTGGTGTTTTCGTTGAAATTCCTTTTTGCAAATTAAACAATAATTTTTAGATTACTAATCGATTTGCATTATAATAGAAAATACTCACTCTGTTAAAATTCTTTATATAGCTGCATATTTTACACACGTATTGCTGAAATACTGTGCATTAAATGGAGCTGCACTCAATGATATATAAAAAATATGCTTCTTACGCATATTAAAATGATAATATAAAAATTTTTAAATATTAAATGAACATAACTTCAATATTGCAATATATTTATACATGTATTCCTATTAATTGCATCTCTATCACTCAACTATTTTCCAGCTAGATTATTAAAGCAGGTATAAAATCTCTTGAAATTAAAATTCTGTAAGTAGGTCATTAAAATAAGTTAATTTGAAGGAACTGTATTAATTAGTTAGTTCACTAGTTTGAAACTAAAATATGGACTTAATATAATAAGCAAGTTTTATCAGTGTCAATATAGTCCACATTATTAAGCAAATTAAAATAAGTACTTGTTTTACTGAAATATATGAAAGAATAATGTTGAAATAAATAAGTTTGCTCATAAAGAAACTAAACATTCTTTAAGGTTGTTGTTTTTGCATGCAATCATTAGCTAAAAAAATTAGTTTTGTAGTTCAATAAATATGTATTATATTTTATGAATAAAATAATCTAATATAAAACATTTAAATTTATTTTAAAATATTTACCTTTTAGATTTTACAAAATTATTAACATAATCTTCCATTTTTTCAAATTTTATAATTACATTTTTATTAGAAATTATGTAATTTTCTTTCAAAAATTTAATAATTCATTAATGCATTCACACAAGTCTATTATTATTAAAATACTTCAATCAAATAGTAAAAAATGTGTTTTTCATACATTATTTGGTCATTAAAATTTCTGCTAAAAAATGTCAGTTCCTATGAGTAAAATAGACCTCTTTTAAAAAATCGCTTTCAAATTTACGCAAATATAGTAAATTGCGTACATAAAATAAAAACATTCATTAATAAAATATGAATTCATTTTGAAAAATAGATTAGGAAATAAGTTATGAATATGGAGATAAAGGAATATCTAACTTATTACACCTTATTTCTCTTCTTGAATTTTATAACATTCTAAATTTACTCATTTACGTTTCAAAATATTTATAACATTTAAATTATTCAGTGTGCATCGAAAAATTTCGAAATTCTAGTTGCTGTTACATACCAAAATATGATCTGCTTTTAATATACACAAAAAAGTAGACGTGAAGAGAGTACTCAGTAAATATTGCACAAATACAAATAAATATTTCAGTTATTATTAATATAATAATGTTGCGTTGTTAAGAAATCTGATATTAAAATTTCAATATTACTCTATTTAATAAATGTGCAGAAATTTTGCAACAGAATTCATTTTATTTTGCATTTGCTTCACAATAAATTTTAGAATTATTAACACATAATAAAAAAATTGTACTTCTATAAAGTAATTTATACATACATATACATACACACACACACACACACACATATATATATATATATATATATATATATATATATATATACAGGGTGATCTTTTTTAAAGAGACAGTGTTTGGAGACCCCTGTAGAGGGATTTAATATTGAACTAATATAAATATGGAAAAAAAAATTCCGTAAAAATATTTAGTAACAAAATTTGCCGCTAGAGGTTTTTGTGGTGCTGCTGTAGTTTACAATAACGAGAATCAACAAAAAATACGGTTATCAAAGAAAATTGCAAATGTTGTGTGATGACAGCAGTAGTAATAGGGGCGCGTTATTGGGTTTTAGCCCTACAAAATCAGCCGCTTACATGAACTGAAGCCAAGTGATTATGATAACCAAGTGACATTCGCTCAATCATTTCTTGCCAGAATAGAAATTGATTATACTTACCCATGGCACATTCTGTGTGGAGATGAGTGCCAATTTTATCTCAAGGGGTTCGTAAAAATACAAAATAGCCAAATTCGGGCTTCTGAGCAGCCCCACACCGATCACGAAATCCCCTTAAATTCCCCAAAAGCCACTGTTTAATGTGGTTTCACAAACAAATTCGTAATTGGGCTAATCTTTTTATGAGACCATCACTCCGACAGAACTCGAAACATGCACCATAAATGCAGAAAGGTATCACGAAATGCTGCAAACGTTTGTTATTTCACAACTTCAGCAAAGAAGTCGTTTCCATCAAATAAACTTTATGCAAGATGATGCTCCACCACACATTATAAAAAGGTAAAGCAGTTTTTTCGTTAAAACTTCAATGATGATAGAGTCATAAGTCTCAGTTTTCCACCCTCGTTACCCTAACCTCACGCCATGCAAGTTTCGGTTCTCGGTTGGTTGGTTTGTCACTTAACGGTCATTTTTTGCACAGGAGGGCTAATTAGACCGGGACCTACGTTTTAAAGTGGATTCCGAACCACTACAAACATCTATGCCCTAGGTGAAATTCGAACCCACGAACTGTTGAACCGAAGGCAAGAGCGCTAATCATTCGGCTGCCAGCTTGGCCGTTTCGGCTCTGGGGTTATTTGATACTGAAGTTTGTGTTGGTAGAGTATCAAATTTGTCTATTCTAAAGTACAACATAACAAACACACTGAGGAATATTCTTCGTGATTTGTTACGTACGGCTGTGGAGAACGTTTTGCACAGGATGCATGGCGTTATTTCTGAGAACGGTGCTCACATTGAATGTGTTCTATTTCCTCACCGGGGAAATTAATGTAGTAATTAAACATTAATAATTTAACTGTACGATTGTATGTGTTAGTATTTTTCTTTTATTAATACTATGTAAATTTATACTTTGTAAAACACCACAAAATGCTCTATTGGTGATTTTTGAGACTAAATTGTTTTTTAACGGAATACCTTTTCCTGTGTTTTAATTAGTCTAAATACCAAGTTTGGTGCCATTTCGGCTATTAGACCGAGTTACAGGGTGCTCCAAGCACTGTCACTGTAAAAAAGATCACCCTATATATATATGTGTGTGTGTGTGTTTGGGTGAGCATGTTTAGCTTCTATAAACAATAATATGCTAGCTTTAAATATCTATAAATTAATAAGGTTTTAATTATACCTTATAGATAATATTAATATGTGCGAATGTTTTATTGTTATTATTATTAAATGAAAATCCAATCATGCACGATTGTCTGCTTCAAAGTTTATTTATATGTTTGTATGATATTAATATAAATTTTTCGTTTCACAATTTCAGCTTATTGGTAAGAAATATATTAGTTAACTCTTGAAATAATGTTATTTACCATTTTTAAAAGTGTCGTCATCATTATAAATATTAAAGTTGATAGATTTAAATGAACTTACACATTTTTAGTAATGAATATTTGCATGGGAAATTTTTTCGATATTTATTACCCTTGAAATATTATAATTTATTATTCAATAAAAAGGGAAATCCTAAATTTAGAGTGTCAGCATATCTATATTCTTGCTTATTATCACCGTCAATGTATATTATAAACGTTTTTATTTAAGTAAAAAACTTCATTCGTATTATGATAAAACTCATGGAAAATTCATTTTGTTAATTAAAAGTATTTTTAAACATTAATTAAAAACTAACTCAGAATGAAGAAAAACTTTTCTTTATATATGATTGACTTGATCCCTTTTTAAGAATTATGTTACAAAGTTTATGATTATTTTCAAGCACACTTTAAAATGTCATTCTCATTGATGACATTTCAGTAATCATAGTAGTAACATTTTTGTCGGATAACAAAAATTCGTCATTCTAGTCAAATATTAATTCAAGCCATACTATTGATTCTTGATATATATAAATATATATATATATATATATATATATATATATATATATCACGGGCATTTTAAAAAGTGATATATATAAGAAAAATATTCACAGAAATGGTATTAAATATTTCCAAAAAACTAAACCACTATTCTTGAAAGCTCCAAATAACAAACAAATGTATTCCGCTTGGGTGTGGTATCATTTTTCATTTTGAGTGACAGTTTGTTCAATCTTGGAAGCTTGTGTTTTAGCAATGAAGTAAGACAGGGATCCAATATTAAAACAAGATATCTCTTAAATAAAATACTCTGCATTGTTTCCAGAATATGCATAAAATTGTTTCCAGAATATGCATAAAATGAATATATAGGTAAAGGTTTTAGTTTTCAGATAGCTTGAGAGAGAAGAAAAATACATTTCTTGCTCAAATCAAAAACGTATTGTTAAGATCTTTTTTATATATATATATTTAATTTATTAATAATCCTTAAAATCACTAATTTAAATTATTAATCAAAAGCAATAAAACATGTTTATTGAATAAATTATAATACATTATTTTAATTGTACTTTTAATTTTTATCTTGAGAGTCGTCATTTTTAATTATGAGAAACATTCTTACTGTAGTAGAAAGACTGTTATTATCAGAAGCATCAGATGCGTTGATCGGTTATTTTCCTGAAATGATTGCAAAATGTTTAACCTATAAGTAATGAGATATAATTCACAAATAAAAATAAGACAGTTTTCAAACATTTTATCACTTCAATTGAAAAAATATTTCCCCACCTAAAACACATTTTAAATATTTAAATAACTTTGCATATAATCTTTTTGTTTTCAAAACCATCTTTGCGTACATGTTTTTATTAAAAACGCTAAATATTACTGAAACAAATATTTCTAAATATTTAAATTTAGCAAAGAAGTAGAATTTAAGATTTGGTGTAAAATGTTTTACAATAAATGCTAAATTTTTGTAAATAATTTTACTGTAATTACTATTATTTCTTCCAACTAAAAGCAGAGTGAAAATTCATTGTTTATGCATTTTCCAAAATTGCCATCAGCAATTAATTTTTTCTGAATATATGTTCAAGTTAACTTATCCATAAAACTTATTCATGAAACAAAACTTAGTTTTTGGGGAAAGAGTTTTTGCAGATATGGTTGAAAAAAACGAAATAAATCATAAATCAAATGAAAAGTATATTAACCTTAAAATTCCCTTTATGTTTACCATGTAGGTTTCTAATTTATTCAGTAGATATTGTTTTTTAAAATAGTAATGTGAATGCGAGTAAATAAGTTAATAAAATAAGAAAATATTCCGGAACTTTTGAAAATTCAAACGAAACAAACAATGTATTCATTAGCCTTAGCCTGAGAAGAAATATTTTAAATCTTTTAAAATAATTATTAATATTTTTGACTGATTTATAGTAAAAGAGTGGTTAGGAAGAGGTAAAGCACTAACACACACAAAATGCATTAACAAAAAAATTCACATTCACAAAACTAATCCCATTAATGATCCTTTAAATGACTTTTTTTTTGTTAAAATGTTAATAATGAAATCATATTCATTGAATGACATTTAAGCACATTAAGGATATTTAGATGAATTATTCAGAAAATAACAACAGATTCAACTTTCAAGTAATTGGGTAATGTAAGTCCTGAGAAGTTTGTACCGTGGTCACATACATCTCTAAAAGTAATAACTGTTAATTCACGCTTGCTTAATGAATAAATTAAAATTAGAACGGTCTGTCCAAATCCATCTGAGCCTGCAACTTCAATAAGATTCTACAGGTTATTCATTGCAGTTACAGTGACCAAATTGGTTAGGACTTCATTCTCGTTTTCGGAAAATAGTGATTTCGAATCCCAACCGAATATTAGTTTTGTTCATTAATGTCTTTGTCGCAATGTCTTTTATGTTAAATAGTACCAGTGGGGATAGTTATGAAGTCTGGGGGTCTTCTGCTAAGTCTCTGATTTTAAATAAGGAAGACCCACCCACTTTCAGTGATACAATGGCATACCCCTTTGGTGACGCATTATATAAAAGCGTCATTAATTCTGCCACTTGTAGTGTTGAAAGAAGAAAATCATAGTAGCCTGGAAGTGAAAATGACTGGAAATCATAGTTGTCATACACCACTATGCTACTAATGCCCACGGCATTAGCAGCATAGTGTTGTCTAATATAGACATCATACGAATGAAATTCACACTTAGATTTCTTTTGACTACAAAAGCAATATATTGATTTTCAGCAAACACCTTAAACCTTTGATATCGAGAACAAATACTCAGAATACAATTTAGCTCTTCTGAAACTGTTTCCGTATTTGCAACCAAACAGGATAATGCACGCTGAAGAATAGATAAATATTGCTTAATTGATTTATGCTTCAATGTATCATACATAATGCATCACCATACATCATCCAAAATTTTTGCAATTCTTTTTTTAAAAGCTATGAAACAATATTCTTGAAAATAATTTTTAACAATTTTTCAATAATATTATTTCTGCATTCATAAATGCCTGTAATTTTTTACAGAGCTAAATTTTTATACGATTATCTTTTTTGAGTGCTACTCAACACTAAAATATATATTTCTCTTTTACAAAACAAGCTATTATACATTCACCTAACTATTCATACCTTTGTTACTCTTAAATATTAGGCTGCGCTTCAAAATATATATTTTCACTTTTTTATTTAACTTTGGAAAAAGTGATGTATATAAAAGAATGAAATATAAACTGTACAAAAAATAAAATTTTCCTGATTTCTGGTATGCATCTGTAATAACAACGACTAGTTATTTAAACTATGAAATTCAAGTTATGGAAAATATTTGATCACGTGTATAATAAATATATTGAATTGAATGTTATTATCATAACTGCTGCGAATTATAAAATAATTATTTGAGAAATAATTAAAGTTTGTTAATACAAATTAAGACAAAAATTATGAATATGTCTTGCTTATTTTAAGTATTTTTCTTTTAAATCCAGTATTGCTATTACAGTAATTACTTGCAAATGGAGAACTCGTAAATAATTATATTCATTTGTCTGTGGTGTGTGTGTAACACAATATTCTCAAATCTCTCTATCCTGAAATCATCAACCATAAATTATCATGTTGATTCAACTGTTATTATACATTACACATATTTTGCTAATTAACAATTTAAAAAACTTAAATAAATTATGCATTTTTGCTGCGTCCAATTTTCTTTGAAAGTAAACTATTAATCCCTATTATATCATAGATTTTCATTTAATTCTGGATTTATTAAAATAATCTTAATACCAGAAATATTAAGTGTATAAGTTTTAAATTTTTTTGATAGAAGTAAAATTTAATTTTTGCTTAAGATCATTATCAATTAAATGAAGAAAGTTTTTGATAAAGAATTAAAATTAATAAGTCTTGTTTAAATAAAGTTTCTTTGCTCGTATGAAATAGGTTATTAATAAAATTCCGTTATAATAAATTTTTTTTAATTATTATATTTTCCGAAATTTATTATTTAGTTTACCCTAAGTTTTTTCCTATATTTCCTTCATTGAAAATTGTTTGGTTAGATTATACATTTTTATGATATAAGAAATACATTAAGCCTAGATATATAAATTGCATTTTCAAGACTGTGGTGGCTTGGTAGGAAAAGGTTTGTGCTAGTAGGTAGGACCCTTTCCGCACTTAATTGGTTGGTTTGGCGCTTTACTGTCACTTCTTACAAATGTGGGCATATTCGATAAAGTTTATAACTGCAACGTTTATGTGATTGTTACTCAACGGTCATTTTCTGTACACAAAGGCTTACTAGCCTTTGTGATCGGTACCTTCGGTTTAAGGTGTAAGGTTTAAAGCGAACCATTACAAATATTCATGCCCAAGATGGAATTCAAAACCACAAATTGCTTAACCGAAGGCAATAGCGCTAACTGTTCGGCTGTCATATCATCTATAAATGAGAGGAGATACTGAGGTGCATGACATATTGACATGTGACACACTTAACTGTAACAAGCAATAACACTGAATCACTTTACATCCAGGATGATGGTAGAAGTCAATTCCACTTGCAATTAAGCTGAAGAGGGGAGTGTGGTCAATTCATCGTAGCTGATTGTGTATCGAGGTAATGTATCATCTAGAAGTCGGATAAACTAAAAGTTTTACAAGATTCAAGTTGTTACACTTATGTGAAATAAATTGAAGTGTGTACAGTTAACGAAACTCAGAATTACCTTATGTATCTGTATATTTATTTAAGATTTAAAATTGATAGGAATAGGTAACTAGAGGTAAATGAAATGAAAAAATTTTCATTGATTGCTGAAAGTGTTTTCGTTGTATGTTTTCATTTTTGAGAAAAGAGTTTTACTGAAAGATTGAAATAATAAAAATTTATTGTATAAATGGTTGTTTAAATAAAAAATATGTCATGGGGATTAAAAATAAAATGTGAAAAGTAACTGTATTTTTGTGTGCATACATATTCTTTTTTGTAAGAAAAATATCCAAAAATTTAATTTACAGAATTAATTAATTTATTAAAAAGAAGAAAAATTATTCTAAAATTTTCATCTTTATAACGAATTATTTTGTAAACTAAAGACATTCCTGCAAAACTTTTTATGAATTACGATAGTAAATAGTTATAGTTTAATAATTTGGAAAATTGCTGTTTTATAGTATTTAACATTTAGACTGTTATATGAGATGAAAGTTTTAATGTGTGTTGTGTGAATCACATTTTCTCACAATGAAGGTTAAAATATCACAATTCTTCACGTTAAAATCCGTTTGGTGCACGAATTACATGAATAAATATTTCCTATATAAAGGCAAGTATCTTTGACAATCAGTATAGTATGTTTGTATGCTTCAAAAGTTCTAATTAATGTCATTATAGGAAATCAAAATAATGTTAAACCAATAAATACTACTACTAATTTGAAAAGCAATTTTACCATACAGTAAGTATTGTATTGATAAACTACAGAATTAACAATTTAAGAGTATCGTACGAGATCGATATTTAAGAATTAATTAAATACACTCACTTCCAAAAGTTAAGCACGCAGAGGAAAATGCTAATTTCCGGAAGCCAATCAGAATTGATGGGGATGAAAATCGCTGCAGAGGTAGCTGGAATTATGCAAATATATCAGGGAACACACAATCGCACTTTCATGTCAAGAAATATGCAAAAAGACCAGTCTTAAAAGATACCAGCTTTATGAAGGGTTTCAAAACTTGATTATAAGTGCAGATAGAAGGTGATTAAAACTTTCGCACAGTTTGTTTTCACGACATACGGGTTTCTATGACTTCCAGGAGACGAATGGAAGATTATGAGCGCTGGTGTGCTGTGGGACAGATTGAAGAACAGTCGATCTCAGATGCTGCTCTTTTCTTTGGCGTTCATCATTCTGTAATTTTCACGTTTATTGAAACAATTCCAACCCACACAGACAGATGTCCGTAAGCTTGTAACAGGTTGCCCAAGGGTTACAAACCCCGAGAAAGATCGATATATTGCGATTTCAGCCAAGCGGAATCGCAGAGCGACCTCCACACGTGTGACATTTATGTTTACAGCGTCCATTGGTAAAGTGATATCTGGAGCTACTGTACGTCGAAGATAACATAAGTGGACTGTACGCCCTTCCTTCCCTTTCATTTTCAACATACATTATTCTATCAAGACATAATATGTAAATAAGAATATGTAAAAGAAATTGTAAGTATTTTTAAATTTACTATACTTTCATATAAATTTATATTACACATTCTAACTGTGTATTTTTTCTTATACAATTAATTCTTATGTATGCAGCTGGTTACTACTTCCCAATATTCAACCACAGAAAATCCAAATTTATTTCTGATGGTTGAACAATTCAATCATAAATATCCCTAACGTATCGTGTAAAATATTTTGAAGTAAGTACAGAAAAAGCAAATACAATAATGAAAAATAGAAATTAGTTCACAGATATAAATACACGCATTCATTTTCATGCTAAATGCATATTGTTAAAATTTGAAAGAAGAAAATATAGTGGTAAACATTTCTTTTTAAAAAAGCAAGCACACGATGCTGAATTGTTGACATTTTAGTTTCTTAGAAAAAAACTTCGTATTATATACCCGAGAATAAAAATGAACACAACAAACAAAATGCCAGAAAGTGACGAAACTTGGCAAACAGAGAGAGATAGCAACGGATAGTAAGTGATCTGTTTTTCGAAATGATATGCATAATACATAGCTAGGACAGCGTCAGGTGAGTATGTTGTAGAACCACTGCGGACGGTGATACACGAAGCAACAATTCTATGCAGAGTCGATGATTGTACGGATGCCGTCTTGAGGAATGGCTCCCCATTCCCTGTCAACTATATGCCAGTGTTCGTCTTCTGAATCAGTCAGGGGAGTGGTCTGAAAATGGCGTCCAATCATATCCCAATCGTGTTTGATTGGTGAAAGATCTGGCGGGCATGGCGGCCAGGGAAGAATCTGTACACCTTGTTGGAGATGTTGGCTGGTGCAAGCAATATGTGGTTGGGTGTTATCGTGTTGATAAATGGCACTGGGCACTCCCTGAATGTAGAGGAGTGTAACCGGCCGTAGCACATCATCCATGTAACGTTGGGCTGGCATAGTGTCGTGAACATGAACCACAGGTGAACTGGAATTGTACGTAATGGTGTCCCAAATCATTATGCCCCTTTTTCGCGGGGTGGGGTGTTCCACAATTGATGGAGCATTGGACCTGTCTCCACATCAACACCACACTCGTACGTTACGTGGCAACTATCACTGAAGAAACAGAAGCTTGTCTCATCTGAGAAAACGATCCAGTACCACTCCCTTATCGACATATCTCTAACTCACCACCATTCCAGGTGTTGGGGTTCATGCTGTAAGATCAATAGCAGCTTTTTAACAGATAATTTGAGCGCGATTCTCTTTGATATGGGAACATACAGGGTATTTTACACATGCTGTAGAATTTCGGTAGATGTGTTTTACGAAGCCACCATTGTCTTTCATCTACGCGTCAGGCTTTCCACTTTTGATACAGGATTGATCCTTTTCAACACCACACTCGTACATATAACTGAGTGTGACTCATCTGAGAAAACAATCCGGTGCCACTTCGAAGTCCATATCACTTTAATCCGTCACCATTCCAAAAGTTGACGTCAATTTTGTAGGGTCAACAGCTGTCTTATTAACATGCCATCAGCGCAAAAAATTAGCAACCAATTGATGGCAACTGGTTCTACTTGATATGGGAGCATCCAGGGAATCTTTCACGTGCTGCAGAATTTTTGTTGACGTGCTTTGTGGTGACGCCACTATTTCCCGTTGGATGCGTCAATCCACATAGCTGACATCACTCTGGCTGCACCATCAAACGATCCACAGTTCCTTATTAAAACCATTTTCGCCAAAGCTGGTGCACTGAGAATGTCTTTCATGTCCCCACATGTCTTTCATCAGCGATTTGCCGCATGGACCAACCTGCCCTTCTCAGTCCGATAACCATGCCCCTTGTAAACTCGTCTGTCTGCTGGAATTGACTCCACAGATGATAGTCTGGCATTCTCTTCAATTACAGGAGTGCTTTACTAAAAAAACAAACTTTTTAACTTTTATTTTCCAAGAAGCAATAACAGTTCGAAAATCGCCTACTCTGCCGGTTCCTCACCTTATGTCATATCCTACGTGTCTGAAGAGTTGCGCATTTCACATCATTTTCGTAACTCAGTAAGGTGTGTCTACCCTGAAATTTGCATATTTTTTTATCACTCCTTCTTGGTGTTTCATTTTCAATATCGGGCAGTGTACTAATCTTACCTATTGATAAGCTTGGGTTTTTCAGATTATAGAATCGCGTTCTACAAAGTATAGTATCCTGCATTTGATTTCAATAATTTTAGAAGAATTGGTCTCTCACTCCTCTTTTCTTCATGTACGTCCACCGAAGTGGATACTTGAGAGTCTTGTGGATTTCTTATAATAATAAGAATTTTGCCTAGTGTTTATAAAACATTTTCTGAAAAGCTACATATCATGAATATATATATGCGATTGCATGCTTTTGTACGTGAACGCATAATAATTACCTACAATACTCATTAAAACTTAGAGTAGAACAACCGTATTTTTTTTTCGTTACAAAAAATTTCAAATGTTTTTTTCATCATGCTGCCATAGAATCTTTAATAAAAATAGAAGACATTATAAGATTCACAGTCTGATGTCATACAGTTAATACAGTGTTCTTCACAAATACTTACACTGATATTCATCCGTAGAAAATCTCTGTGAAGGGTTAAAGAACATGTTGTCACTCACATAGATGCAAAATTTTGAGTTTAACGGCATAGAAAAGTTTTTTATTTATGTTGAAATATTAACTTCAGTGATCCAATGTTGACAAGACAGAGATTCAGTAACCATGAATAAAACTATCAAAAATACATAAATGCTTATACAGATTTTGATGAAAAATACATAAGTTCTACTAAGGATGTTTAATTATTTTGCTGCATGTTTCTCATTAATTAGTAGAAACTTTATCTGCAGTGTTTTTAGGCATTTTAAATTTCCCAGCTAATCGAATTTTATTTAACTAAATAGTTCAGATCTCAAAAGATATTCTTCATTTATACTTGGAAATCGTACTAAACGTATATATATATATATATATATATATATATATATTATGTTTAATTTATATTTACTTAAATGCGCCTTTCTCTTTAAATGATTAAAAAACATATCTACATACTGCAATAACTGCAAGTACTTTTGTTGAAAATAGTATTATTATTAGTTAACTGTAAGCTATTGCATTAATTCTGTGGATATGGAATTACCTCAACTAAGATATCACTACCTCTAACACTGTAATCTTCAACGTATCCGAGATATCACTTCCTCTAACACTGTACTCATCAAAGTATCCCAGATATCACTTCCTCTAACAATGTACTCATCAAAGTATCCGAGATATCACTCCTCTAACACTGTACTCAAAGTATCCGAGATATCAATTCCATATAGAAAATAATATTACTCCCACGCAACTCTGGTTAAAATGTCAATCTTATATAACTACTGGATTTTATAAATATCTTTCATGATGCTATTTATTATATTATAGGTATAAAAATATTAAATATGCAATCATTAACAATGCTATTCATTTTTCGATCTATGTATGGATCAAAGCTATTAACATGATTATTGCTATTATTATTGAATAAAATTTAATTTTTTCAAGTTATGCAATAAATGTTTAATTAAAAGTAATCGACGTAATCATTTCACCTAACAAAGAGAATTTTATGGAGTTTTTATATAATTATAACAAATGTAATTTAAGAATGTTAATGACACTGCAGAGCACTGAAGTAGAAAAGGATTCTCAAAATTTTTTATACCACTTAAACTGTGGTTGAATTATTTCTAAAAAAGTTGTACTCTCTTTGCGGGAATATTGAATATTGATCTAAAGATTTTTAGAAATTATGTTAAAACGTAATTGCTATCTTTGTAAAATACAAAATGTGCCAAATGAACAAAGTATTGCTTCAAATTAAGAGAAAATAATTTTTACGAATATTTGGAATCACAACATATTAAATTTTATATTTAATGTGCCAGCACTGCATTACTTTTTATTCCATAATTTTTATTTCTCAAGTAACAACATTAATTTCTCAAATATAAAATCATTATATGATGTTTTTCTCTCATAATATGACTAATTTAAATTGCAATAACTGTAATTTGGCGGGGGGGGGAATCATTTGTAAAAAAGGAACATGCATCTTTTCAAAATTTATTTTGGCCTTAAAATGGCAATTTAAAATTTGGATTTTTTACCGAAACTTATTTTAGATCTTTTTTACATAATATGTTTTACCATTATATATATATATTATGCTTATAAAAATATATATTTCATTAAAAATTTATTTTAAGCCAAATACTAAACCATTTCAATTTTTGCAGTAGTTAAAAATTTTTATACCTTGGCATAATCATCACAACAGTTCTTCCATTAATTAAATTCTTGTTTCTCTAAAAATCAAACTTTCGCCAAATAATTAAAATAAGTGGTATGATAACAAATGTCACAGAGATTCCTTATAATCTCATTTTATTTCAAAATATGCTGAAAACAAAACTCATTTGATGTGAAACAATGTACTTCCTTTCTTATCGAAGTTTCTTAATATTTTATGCATTAAAATTTTATACTTTTTAAATATACACCCATAAATGCTTATAAAAGTACAACTTAATAATTCACTGTTAGAACTAAATCTTTATGTAAAACAATATTATTTAAAGAATATTTAATAATATTTATTTAAATGAATAACATTGTCTCATTTAATAAAAAGTTTAATTAAAAAAACTGCTTATACTATTACAAATAAGAGCAGTGCTTTGCGTCTCATGAATATAAAGATTTATGTTATAAACTTTTTCACTAGAAAATTATTTATGGAAAAAAATAATATGCTTGATATTATATGCATTAGTTTTCTGATTTAATTCAATTCCATTTCGTTTTTAGACATAAAAACACTGAGGCTACTCAAGGGGAAATATACGAATTAGATGGAATTAAGGAAAATATTGTAAGTTCATTCAAGTCTTTAAAAAAATTCTTTTTTAAAAAAATAAATATATTATTTTAAAATGTAATGTGTTATGAACAACTTAAAATAATTAAATTTTGTTCAGAACTATATTAAAACATCATTTCCAAGCTACTTCTATTTCTGATATATAACATCAAATAATAATAAGAATATTTCTCAAATTTAAATGTAGTTAAATTCTCCGAATTTGAGATTTATGAATTTCAAATGCAAAATGATTGGTAAATATAATTAAACGTTCGAGAAGATACCAAACTTTATTATAGTTAAATAAAGGTATGTAATAGACTCTTTTCATTTAGTCAGTAAACCTTATCTTTATTTCAACTTCATTCATTCCCAAGACATAGCTGCTTATTTGCAATGAAAAGGTGACACTTATTTTGCCATGATATACATATTTATTACTTCGCGCTGAAGTTTGAGAGAGAAATTCAGCAGATGATTACTCTCATTTGTTTCTTTCTTATTACAAAACTGCACCTCTTAGGTATAATTAATTTCAGCTGCGTATTTGAAACATGAATACATATTTCTCAAGTTTCAACAGGTTTTAAAGATTCCTCTGTTTAATACTCAAGTAGGAAGCTATAAGAAAAGGAATTTAAATTCATCAATGTATTAGTACTAAGTGATGATTAGTGTATCAATTATATAATACAGCATATTTTTTTCAAACAAAATTCTCAGTTACTCATATACATATAAATAAATATTTTCCTCTATTTTACTTATAAAATAGGTTTATTTAGTTCATTTTTATGTTTATTCGATTCTTTTGTTTTCATGTAAAAATAACAATCAAAATAATCATCAACAGATTTCTTAGTTATTTATTCACACGACTGGTGGCAACTAATATGGTTTTGATTACTAATACTATTGTTAATTATATTTTTAAATAATGAACATCTAGTTGTTTTATATTCGTAAGAAACAATTATATATCTGACAACATTAACTGTCCAAAAATTAAGAACGAAGATGTAAAATGCAAAAAATCAACAAATGCTGCCTTAATTGACACAAACTTCGGCAGTAAAGTAGCATATATATTTATGCATAAAATAAAATCATTAATTATGTACAGAAATGAAAATAATATTAAATTTTTGTAAGTTCTCAGATAATGACCTACTGGAGATTTAAACAGAATTATGTATAAAGTGAAAATAAACAGCATAAAATGAAAAAGGACATCAATAGCGTATGTGATCCCTCTCATCTGTATACAAAGTTTACACCTCGCGACCATACTTTCAATTAGGTTGTCAACCAAAGCAGAACTAAGCAATAGCCATTCTTCTTAAAGAGCAGTTTTTAGCTCAATAAGAATGGATGGAGGTGGGAAACGTGAAGATACAACACTGCCTAGAGCATTCCAAAGATTTCCAATGGGATAAAGGTCGGGCGAATATGCGGGCCACGCCATAGGCGCAATCCCTTCACTCTCCAGGTAGTCATTAACGATGTCAGCCCTATGGGGACGTGTGTTATCGTCCATTAAAACAAAAATAGGGCCATCTGCTGTAGCGTTCAATCTCACAATGGGTTCTAGGACTTCATCTCGATACCGAACTGCCTTTACAGAATCTCGTTTGAAGATGTGGAGGTCAGTGCGATATCCTAATGAAATCCGTGCACACACCATATTGCTTTCGCTTCGGAATGCGGTTCGGTGATGTTTTGGGGCTGGCGCGTTCCTTGTTCACGCCACATCCTTATACGCTTTTCCTCTGACTCCAGAGCAAATCTTGACTCATCAGTAAACATGACATTGCCCCAGTCTGACATAATCTAATTGGCGAGTTTCCGACACCAGTTTAATTGTGCCCCTCTTGATTGGATGGATAGACAAACACAAACTCCCGGGCATACAGTCCACTCAAATGTAATCTTCGGCGTACAGTAGCTGCAGATATCACCTTAGTAATTTATGCTTAAACCATAGGTGTCACACGTTTGGAGGTCGCTCTGTGATTCCGTTTGGCTAAAATTGCAATATATCGATCTTCCGCGCGTTTGTAACCCTTGGGCAACTTCCTGCGGGCCTTAGGACGTCTGTGTGGTTTGGAATTGTTTCCATAAAAGTGAAATTACAGAATGATGAACGCCGAAAAAAAGATCAACATCTGAAATCAACTGTGCTGCTACAATGCACCCCACATCATTCCAGGACTCATAATATTCCATTCGTCTTTTGGAAGTCATAGAAACATGTATGTTTTGAAAACAAATTGTACGAAAGTTTGAAACACCTTCTATCAGCACTTACAATCAACTTCTGTGTAACCCTTCATAAATCTGGTATCTTTCAAGACTGACATTTTTGCATATTTTTTGACATGAAAGCAGAATTGCCTGTTCCCTGACATATATGCATACTTCCGCCTGTCTCTGCAGCGATTTGCATCTTCTTCAATTCTGATTGGCTTCCGGAAATTAGCATTTTCCTCTCCGTGCTCAACTTTCAGAAGTGAGTGTACATTACATGGCAAAAAAAGAAAATTTTGAATCAAAATGGTTTATATATTTAAAAATACCAGAGAAAATAGATTCAGTATTATATCCGAACTTTTGTTCAATGTTTCTCAAACGTTAGCAGAGTCAAGAAGTTCTGTTTCATCCCTTATATTATCTATTACATTTTCCTTAAGAGTACATCATTATCTTGTTATATTTCTAGAATTTTTTAAGAAGCCGAGAACTAAATGTTTGTAAAATAATATAAATACCTCTTTTTTAAAAATTCATTTTAATAGAAACGAAATTTTTTGATTTGATATGCCTCCTACCGAGGAGTAACTTTATGAAAATATGTTACTATATCAGTCTAATTTAATAATTCTTTCGAGAAAATACTCAATTTTTTTTTAATTATTTAAATGTAAATATTTAGTCTTCTACTAGAAAATTATGAATCTTTATCTGTTATCATTTCCTTATTTTATCACTATTTTTTAAATTATTATTAAAGTAAAATTGTTTCTTCCATAAAATTTTAATAAATATTCTTAAAAAATAATTGTAGCATGTTTCTTCTCCAACCATTTCGAAATATGAAGCAGTTATTTATTAAATATATTCACATACAATTTTATACTTATTGAAATCAAAATCCGATTTAATTTAGAATAAAATACTTTAGATTATATGCTTTAAACTTTAGAGCTTTAACTGTAAAAAATATTTGATACTATGTCATCACTTTACACTATACTAAGTTAAATCATAAAAGTATTCAGTTTTTAGAGTGTTTTTGAAAATTAAGGGAATATTCGAAAAGATCAGCAAAAAACAAAATTGAAAAAGAAATCAAGATTTAATGCAATACACGAAAAATAATTTAAAGGATGAAAATTTCCTTCAAATCGCAATAACTGCTAGAACGCTAGAAATGCTAGTATGCCAAGAGAAAGAAAGTTTCATTTTGAAGTCAGACTGGAAATTTCATTTCCGTTGTTTCAAGAAAAAATTCAACTTTTAACAGTGAATTATATCAAATAAATTTCATTTCTAAAAATTTCAAAACAAATTGTTATTATTTGTATATTAAGAATATAAAAAATTTACTACGTATAGAAATATTCAAATTAATTTTTTCCTCTTAATTTATAAGTTAATTGAAAAATAAGTTTTATAAAAAAACTTATTAATGAGTAGCTTATTCACTAATATATTGTATTGTGTGAACATATTTTGAGAAAACACTTTTTTAAAAAGTCAAAGCAGCTTTTATACACAGACTCTTTTTCGCCATCAGTTTTTCGTAAAATATTTTGTTTGTAAAGTTTAATTGCGACATATCTGTTAGAAACACAATATTTGAGCTACTTTTGATGTTAGAATAACTCAGAATCCTAACACTGTAATAAGAAACTTGCTGAAATCTTATTAAGAACTTTCCAAATAAATTTCTCATTCTTTTATTAAAAAAGTATGAAGATAACAAGTTTTCTCAAGGTTGGCTAATACATTATTTGTTAAATGTGAGATAGAACATTATTTTCTGTAGTAAAATATTATATTTTTCACAAATATCGAAAAATTTCTCTGATTATGATTACGACAATTTAATTAAATCAATTAAAATTTAGAATTTTAAAAATCAGAATTTTAACAAAATATAATTACAATTAAATTATTCATATAAAATATAAAACTTCTCAACAAATCAAATCACATTTTATAATAAATTTCTAAACAATTTATGATGAAATGTAGCATGTTCTTCAAACATTCATCAAAAATGAAATCTACTCAATTTTTACAGTTCTGTAAAATTTTTGACACATAGTTGGAGAAACGTAAAGAATTCAGAATTAAAAAGTCTGAGCATTGTCTAAGAATTTCTATAAAATCAGCTATTTGATGCATAGTTAATTATTTGAAGATTATGTTACATCTGGATATTAATTAAAAATCATTTAAACAATATAAATGTTATTTCTGATCCTGCGAAAAACAAGTAGCCTCATAAATCAATTGCTTCTATAAAGAATTTTAAACATTATTTGTAAATTCGTTTCTTTCACGAATATTTATAGATAATGCGATGTATTCTTGTGTTATTAAGGGGAAAACTTGCAAATCACCGAATTACTCATTAAGCAAACCCATCACGTTTATATTAAAACAAATAATCCATTATCCTTCAATACCAGCTGGGATTGAGCACAAAATACCTGAATAACTAACAATAAAGTTTATAAAAATGATTGAATTTGAAACAAAAGTACACATTTCTAAGCAGAATTATTTTGAACTATGCGAGGTTTGCACAAAGATAAGCAGAAATAAAATTTTCTTTCTTGATGATAAAAATGATGATCATTAGGATACTTTTCGAAAATATATTGGTTCTAAAATTTTGTTACATTTTTTCATACATCAACCAAAAATCTACCTATCACTCATAACATTAGGTTGGGTTTCATCAAATGAGACTCAAAATTTATTATAGAGTTGGCATATTTACCAAATTTAAAACTTTAATCATATTCAAAAGTTTTAAGATGAGAACTTTATTTTTCAATTCATTCATTTCGTGTCCAAAGTCAGATAATACAGTTACAAGCTAATGCATTAAACTTTTGTATGCTTATGAATTAATATTCACAGTTTTTTAAATAAAAAGTATCAATAAATTTCAGTTTGTCGGATTTTCTTATATATTTCTCACTTTATATATTTACAATATATTATTGAACTGTTAGAATTATTTAGATTACACTTTTTTAAACATCATTACTTAATATAAGCAATATAAAAGCCCAAAAAAAGCAAGACAAAAAATACAAGTGAAATTGTTACCCATTTCAGCAATTACGCTCATAGCATATATGAAATTCAACAATAAAAATAAATAGAAATTGAAATTAAAAATGCAAAATATTTTTGCAATATATTTTATTTGAATAATTAAAAATATGGTATGTTTTTAATTTTTCAAATAAAATATGCTTAATGCAATGATATATATATATATATATATATATATATATATATGCTTTTGCTTAATGCAATGATATTCTGTGAAATTATATTCCAATTAAAATAATTTATCAACTTTTATACATGGTTATGTTATTTTTATATGCGCATTTTACCATGAATGAAGCCGGCCATCTTGTCTAGTGGTCAACGTGCCTGACTACGGATAGGGGGTTTCAGGGTTCGAATCCCGGTTCAGGAATGGATGTACTTTCTCTCTGTATCCTGTCTCTGTCCTTTCCTTGTGTGTGAATAAGGTATGAATGGTTGCTTACCCTATGAACGGGTCCTTATGTCATGTGTGTGTACTGAAGAAGTCGGACTCCACACCAAATACGGTTTAGTTGGAGAAGTGGAGCAGCGCACCCCAATTTGCCAGCCTAGCTGGCACACGAGAACAACAACAACTATGAATGATTCAAATTAAGGTTTAACAAGCTTATTTCTAGAAGTTATAAATTTTATAGAATATTCACTCAAATGCCTAATAAAAAATGAATACCAATAATTTTGATGAAATTTAAAAATTATGTTTCATAGTATAGATCACATAAAAGAAATGTATAAGTAATACATATTTTTATGAAAATACTGAATTATAAACATAACCTTTTATATTTTTAAGACATTATAAAAACTTACCTATATACTTTCAATTAAACCAAATCAACACAATACTGAATTGTTCTTATTCGTAATAACTAAGCTCTCGATTAATTAAAATTTTATTAAATATGTTAAGAAAAATTAAATTAAAAAATACTGATGAATATCAAAAATCTGAGTAATAATCATTGTTTAATATTAATCATTTAGTAAAATTTGCTTTTATTCTTTTAATATTATATCGCAATCTTGTTTCTTTAAAAGTTTTAATATGTTGTTTGATATGCATGAAAGTATTTTTAATATATATATTACTACTTTATTCTATTAAGCATTTTTATAGTTCTTACGAGCAATTTATATTTCATAAATACTTTAAGAAATAGTCATAAAAAATACCTAAAAAAGAAGTAATTTACGAGCTTCAATAGATTTTCATTTTACAAAAATGTACCTTATTCAACTATTTCCAAAGTTTTGCCACTTTAATATTATTTAATGATTTCCCCACTACTTTTGTACATTTAAAAATATGAATTACATCTGGAAAACGAAACTTGTTTTCGTTCACATGACAGTTTAATATATTCTCTGCTTTTATCACAGGGTTTTCCATAAGCCGGTTTCATGATAGACACTTACAAAAACATGTTTAACCACAGGTCAATCTTCAATTTTTTTCCACATTTTGAATCGAGATTAGTTTCTCAGCAGCTAACAAGGAAGTGTATCATCTTGTCTTTTGGCAGGATAAATTGCTTCAGTATAAACACCGTTAGGGAGAATCTAATAATATTTTCGTTCCAAGAGACTGGAGAAACACTAAAAGCCCTTAAGTCATTCAACAGTAATCTTCTTCAGAACAAAAAAGGAATGACAGGTTGGCTTCAACAAGTCGAAGATGAGTGACAAATATACACCAAAAGTTTATGGTATGTGGTTTAAATAAAACTTGAAGATATTAAAATTTAACAGATTAATGTGTAAAATTATGATTGTGTCAGGATTTATTTGAATAAATAAAGAAATTTTTAAATGATTTTTTTAAAGTTGTAATGTTCTTATAATAAATATTTAAATTATATATTTATTTAAAATATTAATTAGTTTTGTTTACTATTAAATTATATAAAATTTTAAAAAAATTCATTTTTTTGCGCAAAATGTGTATTTGATATATAACAAATTAGAAATTTTAAATTAAAGTAAATTAAAATGACAAGTTAAATTATTTAAAGCGTAGTAGTATGCAAAAAATTAAAAAAATAATAAAATTCTAAAATTTCATCCCATTTTAGAAAAAAAAAACACTAAAATTATGAAAATATAATTGAAAAATATAAAAGAAAATCCGATTTCATTTTACTTTATGATTTGTCAAAAGAAAAATATGCGAGTTTAGTTTGCATTTTTCTATTTTATTTAACTCATGTTACAAAAAGTATCCAAGAAAATCATTTAAACAATGAAAAATGAAACACAAATTTTCATTAATTCTAAATACTGCATTCTACAATGTAAAATAAGTTTAGCCATGTAAATAATAGAGGTTTTGATTTAAAGCCATGAATAATTGTATTTCTAATATATATATATATATATATATATATATATATATATATATCAATAATATAGGTACACCTCTTCTTTTTCTGCCATGTAAATTTTCCTGAAATTCAAAGAAGTATTTTATGATCTTCTTATCTAGGAAGGAGACAATATATATCCTCTTGACAAATTTTTCCTCAAAAAATTCAAAAAATCCAAAAATATTTTGGTTGCAGAACTATAGATTTAGATTTTTGTTTTTGATTAATAAAAGGTAAAAGGGAATGAATGTCTGAGGAAAAGGATTAAATAGACATATTATTCTAATTAAAACAAATTCCTCTTAATATCATTTATATAGATAAAATAGAAATTTAATCCAAATTCAAAATATATTTTAACTTCATAATTAAGAAAACTAAAAGATCGAAAGAAACATTTACAAATTAAGTAAATATATTATTATATCAATTTTTAAATCTATATTTATTGTATAAATTAAAAAAATATGGGCGGAATGGTGAAGTATATCATCTGCTTAATATTAAGTGGTAATAAAAATAATTAAGAGAGCTGTTACTATCTAAATATTATTCATGAAACTAAATCTTACAATTAACCTTTACAATTATAGATTAATTTATTTTACTTTTATACATATACCTATGATAAAAACTACACTATCACCTCCATGTAAACATTTTGAAACTCTTTTAGAAATAAAATGTTTAAGAGAGGAAGATCAATAAAATTATCGATACTTTAAGTATCCGAACACTAAATGAAGTCATCTCCAAGTTAACTCTGATTGGTTGATTGTAAGTTGCCCTTTATAGCATATATATATATATATATATATATATATATATATATGCACATTTTTATTTCTTAAAATTATATGTTGCATAAGAAAACTATGTTCACATCGAAAATTTTCACTTTATTAGAAAAGATATTTGTTTGAAGAAAGTCGCTTACGAAATTCATAATTAAAATAATTTGGAAGAGTAAACATTTTTTAATGAAAGCCTTTTTTTCCTAATAATGTCTTTTCATTTTTAAGTGTTATTATTATAATGTAATGATTCAAAAATCAATCAAAAAGTACTTTTATATACAATAGAGTTAACTTTGATAATTTATTTATTCGAAAATTAATTCATAAATTCTTTTATTTGTCAACACACGTTATATTCCCTGTTGTGTGAAGCAATTGCAAGTTTGCAATAAATCTGAAATCTACTACAAAAATATTCCACCTTCCTTTTTAGAAGTTTCAACTTTCTCTTTCATTTGTTTTTACTTAGTTAAGTTTTGCAATATGGGACATATTTTTTGCATTTGATTCTGAAAGTATTTCATCAGACCATTTACTAATTTCATCACATCTTTATTTGTAAGATTCTAATTTCGTATAACAGGATTCAGATCGCTTTTTTATACCGCATGAAAATTTACTTTTGTTTATCTTACGAATTAACAGTCCATCGCATTAAAATACTAAAAAACACATCTGCATTTGTTTTATATAAAATGTATATACTATAACAGTAATTTGTGTAAATGTATATTATATTAATATTATTGTAATATTAATTATATTGTATTAATAACACATATATTTTAGTTTATAATTTAAAACATTAAATGATATATATTATACGTTTGTTGAAATTTGGAGCATAAAATTATTTTAAACACCTTTAAGTACTTGAGAATCACAAATAAAAACGTTATTATCTAATTATCTTATTCTTAACATAGAACCTGAACAAATTTTTATCAACAGAAAAGCTATAGCAATCTTTCTTGTGTAATCCTTCTGATCCCCCTTGAGAGGGAATTACTCCAAACTATGTTCCTTAGACAAGAAGGGTTTTTTATGAGATGTTTTACGACAGTCTGGGATCAATAATCGTCAAGCTTTAGAAGACTATCGATACTTTAACATCATTATCATAATCTCTTTTTAGTTAACATTATAATCAGTTGATTACTTTGATAATGAGAACATAAATTATAAAGTATGTGGTAATTTGCATCACGGTATATTTACATGAGTCTTTGGTTATTTTTTTGAGTAATACCATGGATTTCTTACTTCAAGTAAGTCAATAATATTATTGGTGAAAATTAATTTTTGACACTCTTAACTGCCAGTAGATTCCTATTTCCCTCTATGCATAAATTAAAAACTCCATTTGTTTATTTAGAAATTTTGTAAAACATTGTTTCATGTATGTCATAAAAATTTAGAATGTGAAGTAATCTTGGTGGAGTAATATGCTCGCAAGCGTATTACTCCTACTTGCTAAAAAAGAAGAGCTAAATCTTCATAATTTTAACTAGTGCTATACTCAAAATGGAAATTAAATGTTTTCACAAAATTATTAACGATTATTTTGATTTTAAATTTTATCAATGTTTTAGATTCTTATTATATTAGAAACTTAAATTTTAATTTTAAGAAATTATTTACTTTAAAAAATTTGATTAAAATGATAAGTTTTAGACGTTTTAAACGTAATTTTAAAATTATGCTTGTAATCAATTTTGATATAATTTTAAAATTCAAGCATTCAAAATTTAATGAAAATTAGAAAACATTTAATATTATAGCTGTCATAGCAGTTGAATCTAAAATATTTTGACACGTAAAATATATCTGTATTCTCAGTGGAAAAAATTATGTATTATAAAAACTTAATAAAAGCTCAAGTCTTAATAGCGAAAGAACGGTTTTGCTGGAATTAATTTAACTTAAACAATTGGCACGAGAAAATTAAAATTTAAAATACTAAGGAAACTTAAAGAAAATGTTATTTTAAAATTAATGTTAAAATATTACGAGAATGTTTCATTATAATATATCCTTGGATGATGTTATAAAATTTTCGGAACTAACGATATTTGATTACTCAAAAAATACTAAAGTATCTAAGGAAATGCTCAGAATAATAAGGTTTTATGTTCTCTGTCTAGTTGCTTAAATTATGTGATAAAAATATGAATTAGGAAATCCTCTTATCTAGAATAATGATTCTTTGAGAATTTCTTAAGTACTTATTAACAAATAATTGCTTATTTTCAAAATGTTATTAAATAGATTAGCACGTTCTATTAAAAATTACTAAATTATCATAATTTGTAGAAAAATAATAAATTTACTATAAATAACTTAATTTCATGTTTAACTTTTGTATTTTTCCTTAAATTTAATGATTATTGAAAAATAATTACTGTTTCCCGAATTTTTTTAAATATCAATGATAATGAGGATTTTTATAAAGAATGAATTTTGAATAAAAAGAAATAAAGAAGAATTCAAAATATTCTCAAAATTAAAACTCCGAATGTCTGCTGAATTAAAACCTAAATTTTTAACATTATGTCTGTCTTTCTCAATTATACTTATAAGAGAAATAATAATGAAATGTTGCTTTTATTTATCTAAAAATATATAAATGTAAAATCTATAGTTTATAATACTTATTTTAGCAAATCCTTAATGTTTTTTTAATTTCCTAAAAATACTGGTATTATAAAAAAATTGGCATTTAAGAAAAAGGTTTTGCTAATATTTTCTCTAGAGATTTTTTATTTTCTAAAGTAAGGAAAGTCCTTTCATGTTCTGCATTGTATATTTCAACACACACTTTATCTACAAAGACAATGATTTTGTCCTTTTTAAAATGATATCTGTTTTAGTCTCAGGAATCTCAGTTTTCCACTCTGCTGTGACAAATTGTACTGTACAGCAGAGTGGAAAACTGAGATTCCTGAGAAAATTGGCATTGCTGTGACATATAGAACTCATGAATTATGGGTTACCCTCACTGTTACAGCAACTATTGAAACTAACTATTTAATGATCATGTCTTATTCTGCTTTAGAAAATTCCTAAGACTTTGCATAATTCCTCAATATTATCTATTATCAATTTTTTTTCTTTATATATATATATATATATTATATATATATATATAATATATATATAATATATATATATATATATATATATATATATAATATATATATAATATATTTTTTTAAGAAAGTTTTAATATACTTTAACAACGATGGGAAAAAAGTACCTGATATTACTATAATATTATTATAAGTTGCATTACAAAAAACCGATGGCATTATAAAATAATGTTTCTCTGAAAGGGAAAGAGAGAAAGAGACCTTTAGAGGATAAGGATATAATAATGTAATTTATTTTTAAATTATGTTATTGATTAATGAATAACTAATTATTTAAAAATCAGTTTAAATATTTTAATTTGGAAGCTTCTAAGGGATGGATTGTACATGATAAAATATAGTATTAAAGAGTATTTGCATTAAAATTAATTCACTGTATGTGATACATACAGAATAAAATTTAAGAATGGTAGAAATTTAAGTAAGAATAATTATATTTTCCAAGAAAAAAAGAACAAGTTAAAATAAGTAATGTTCAAATCAGTAAGTGATACTATCATCAATTTTTCTTAACATTTTACTTGAGAAACAAATAAAAATAAAATATGAAATTTACAAGTATTTTAATATGTTCATTTCATATCTTCATTTTTTTTTCGTTTATATGAAAAAACAAATAAATTTAGAAAAATATTTTTATTTTCGCTAGCAAAATTTCCTTATTGTGTAAAATAATACATTAACTGCATAAGAAAGTAACATTTATATGTATATAAATGTGATAAACGAGTGTGTTTTGTATATATTTAATTAGCGTAAATAGTATTTCCTATTTATGAAAATTAGCGAGGAGATATTTTAGCAAATTTAATTCCATTTAAAACTTCCTAATAGAAATGACTTCAGATTGCCTCTCATACCTTGATAAATTATTTTTATCAAGTAAATATAATATGAAATATGCACACATCACTAATAATAGGAAATTGAACATATCAAAACTCGAGGAATGTTTTCATCACAATACTATAATTTACTGGCACATTCTCCGAAAATTATTGTTAAGAGCACTAACAATGTTAAGCACTATTGTATTCTGAAAAAGGGTATTATTATTTCACATCTCATAAATAAATTTATTGGACGTATTCAGTAACAACTGCATCTATCTAATAAACAACACCTTGCTGAAGAGAGAATTAATATATTTATTGAAGAAAGAAATTATAAAAGACATGTGTTTTCATGAAATCAAAAAGATGATACTTAGCAGAAATAGTTAAAAAAAAGTTTAGAAATTTTAAACTCTCACGAGTTTAAAATTTCTAAATAATCAATTCATGAATACTCGATTTAATATGCAAACATCATTCTCGAATCAAACACAGAATGATCTGATCAGTGAAAATGACAACTGCTACGAGTCAATAATAATTTTCCGATGCAGTGAAAATATAACTATAGAGTATTCATAAATTACTTAATAATTAATTTATAAAATTTAGTTCAAGCGTTTTAATAGAAAGTAGTATGTTTACATAATCGTACTTTAAATATTTGGAATATTGAACCATATAAGTTCAATAAATTGACATAGAATATATGAAGATTTATTCATCTTGTATTCATTTTTCAGAATAATACTCAATGCATTTTCTAATGTATATAATGTATTAAATCCAAAAACAAAACATTTTAGCAAATCAGTTAATGAAACGATTGGATGCATTTCCTTTTAAGTTTTACCTATCACAATGCAGCGTATGGTAAATAAAATTTTTGTTGTAATAGGATATTGATAGTTATATGTCAAGAAAAGATGTGCAGTTTACATCTGAATATTGATGAAAGGCAAATTTGTTTCAAAACATTTGTGAAAATTCCATGTACTTTTAATTTATTATCAGACACTTCAGCAATCATTTTTTTAATCAAAGCGAAAATATGTGCCTTAGCACTACAACTATGGCAAACAATCTTGAGTTTAATTTAGCTAAAAGTAACAATTTAGTATATTATTGCATCAATCACTTTCAAAACATTTCAGTCAGGATACAAAATTGCTTAGGATGTCAACAGAGAATTTATTTTAGATAAAATTAATCTAGAAAACATTTTAAGCTTTCTACATTAGATTGCAAAAGAATGAAAAAGAAACAGCGAAACACTTCAGTGTTTTTTTTAATAAAAATGTTTTCGTTGAGAAGTTTTTATGCGATAAATTTTATTTACTTATTTTATACTACAAGGCTATGATTTCTTTCTTCTAAGCATAAAAAAAAACTATTTTAATCCGCATGGCATTTTATCGAGTATTTATGGAGAAAAAGTTAAAGATATTTCATTTGTCAACCAATGTGTATTTTTGAATTGAATTATGTTCATATAAAAAACTGTAATTAATATAGGTGTAAAATAAGAATTAACTGTATTTAAATACATTTTAAATTGAAGACAAGACAGCAAAAATAATATTTCACTGAAACTTTTCTTGTAAATTCTCTTCTGGAAAAAATATGTAATAAAATGTATAAACTTGTTTGATTTTTTAAGATATATTGTAATAATATGCTTGGAAGAATCTATTAGTTATATCAGGGAAAAAATATTTTTGTTTATGATTTTAATTAGACTAAAATTATTAAATATTTAAAAATTATAACATCATAATTTCATTTAACAAACACTTTAAACTGTCACGCACCCATAAAAGATTATTGCTTTGCCATTTATTATTTTAAAAATTGAAACTCGCTAAGTATGTATTGAGAAATAATTATTTTTTTTTCGAAGCATCACAAATAGTAAAATTTAATACTGTTTTACAGTAATAATGAAGCACTTTCAGAAAAAATATTTGAGTTTTTCTGTTTTGAAAGTTAAAAATGCATATATAATTATAATGTATATATGAACGCTGATTCCAAATACGGAAAAAAGAAAGGTACCTAAATATAGGAAAAAGACAGCACCAAAAGTAGCATTCAACATTTATTTTGGAACAGTTTTGTTTGAAAAATTTTGTATGGTTCGCAGTAGATTGAGTGGTATTAAAAATACTGCTTCTTTTTAATGTAATTTTTTACAAGTAGATCTAAAAATATTTTGCATTATGCGTTTAAGAAAATTTTTCAGTAAAGTTATGTTTTTGCTTCATTCCAAATATTTCAACAGCCTTTAATGTAAAAGCTTACCTTTCAAAATTTATTTTTCAATATGCTTAAGAATATTTAGTAATATCATAATAGTGAGTAATATAGTATAAAGGACGTTTACTTTTTAATGCGTCGTTGGTTCGTTTTATTACTAGTTCTATCATTGTACATTTCAATGCATAAAAAATACTGAAAAAAATTTAATTAAAGTGTAATCCTTAAAGTGAAAAGAGCGTATAGACACTGATTTAAAATATATCAATTGTGCAAAATATAGTTCAGTTTTTTCTCTTATACTACTATTATAAGTAATTAAAACTGAATAAAAAGTGATAAATATAAGTGCATTTTTGTGACCAAATAAATGATACTGCATTGAAAACATTTGTCAGTCATTGACTTTTTAGGAAATTTTAAAATATGTAATAAAAATTACAAAAGGAATAAAAATAACACATTCAAACACACACATAATCTAAGCCAAATTGCATTAAATACTTTTTTCCGAATTTAAATTTAAAAATGAACAACATCTTAAAGGAAAATAAACCAATATTTTGAAGCAATATTTATTTTCGATAATTAATAAGATCACAACTAAATGAAATAAATTGCATGTCCCTTGAGTATAGATTTATAACCCTATAAATGAACACAAAACTGAAAATTTTAAATACAATTGTTTAATTTCATTTATCCAAAAACAGTAATACGTAATCAAGGGTTTCTACCTAGATTAAAAAAACTAACTGGCATTTTTATCTGTATTTCATTCTAGGTAAAACAATTATCTAGTTTGTAAATTAAACCCAATATTTATTTCCTTCTAACGAATGAATACTCTCCTAGCTTATCCGACTGAAATGAGGATTTTATTAAAAAGGTAGAATATTCATTGATAAATGTAATGCTTAAAATAATAGTCTGAAAATATTTATAAAAGTAAAATCAAGCAAAGATCCTTAAAAATAAACTGTATACATTCCAAGAATATACCCACACATGGTTCATAACATGTGTACATCTTCTTAACATATATAATTTTGTGACATTCACAGAAAGATAAGTAAATCTTTGAGTGTTTGATGATCCGTGCACACATTTTAACAACAAAAGATGAACTTAAATAGGGTTCCAAATTGAATTTAAATGCATTAACTTCGCAAACTGATTTTTATCTGAAGAAAAGATTACTTCTTTGAAAATGAATCAGTAAATGTTGACTTGGATATGACATTGAACTACACTGCCTAAAGAAACTGCCCCAAAGAAAGTACTGGAACAGTACAAAATTGACAAGGTTGATGAAAATCACAAACTTTATGACAAAATTGAATAAGAATATTTTGTTTCCATTACACACACATACACATATATATAGTATAAACTTAAATTTATGTGAAAAACCTAACAATTGGTAAAATGTGAAGCATGAATTTTGTGATTAATGAAATAGAAGAATTTAGTGAACATGGAAGTTTTCAAATGTCTTATAAGTACTATTATGGGCATAAAATATCATTTTTCATGATTAACAAATTTGCACTCTAGTTTGATAATAAATACAAATAAATTTTCTTCCTGAATGAAATGTACAAATTAAGATTACTGTTAAATAAATTATATTCTACAATTATAAATAATAATTTAAATACAAATAGTTCTAATAAAAAGATATTTAATGTTGCAATGAATTAAAAACTTCTATTGATTTGAAAATCTGCTGCCTATATTATCATTTTGAAGTTTCGTTTTCATTAATATGTGTATTTATTTTAAAGGCGAACATTATTAAATTACGCAGCTTCTCCCCTTGATAACCAAAATAATAATTGTCAAAACTATTTTATCATAAAATATGCTTTTAACTCATCTCTGCAATTAAAAAAAGGTTCAATTCACTTTACAGATTAAGGAAATACATAATATTAATTGAAACATTTCTAATAAATCAAAAATGTACAATAATTTGCTTGATAATAAATTCCTTGGAAACTGAAATTATATGATTTATTTCTGTTGCCAAAGTAACGTATCTCAAATTTTACATTATCTTCAATATTAGTTTAAAATAATTAACAGTTCTTCTAAATAGTACATACAAATGCAAAAAATTAATAAATAAATAAAACATTTTATCTAGATTCAAATATATAAATAATTATATTTGGATACCTGTATCTTTAATAATATTAAAAAAAATAAGAAGAAAACAGAATCCAAAATTTATTTAAATAAATTAATTAAACGCGTTTCACACGCATTAAACTAACATACCTATATATAAACCTTAATTTAGGTAAACGGATATGTTTTAAAAATGATAAAAATAACATGAGTCTGGCATAATTTTCTTCAAGCATTTGTAATTAAATTATTATTCTAATTATGTGTGCGTATGTATGTATGTGTATGTATGTATGTGTATGTATGTATGTATGTATGTGTATGTATGTATGTATGTATGTGTATGTATGTGTATGTATGTATGTATGTATGTGTATGTATGTATGTGTATGTATGTATGTATGTATGTATGTGTATGTATGTATGTGTATGTATGTATGTATGTGTATGTATGTATGTATGTATGTATGTGTGTATGTGTATGTATGTATGTATGTAGGTGTGTATGTGTATGTGTATGTGTATGTGAGTGAGTGAGTGAGTGAGTGCGTGCGTGCATGCGTGAGTTGCAGATATTATACTAATGTCATTAGCACTTTGAGTAGATGTTTGCAAATATAATAATAATTTGTACGTGTTCTACACACACACACAGATATGTATATTATAGTGTATGCTTTTTAGAAAAACTTTAGTTCATTTATATAATGCTCTATATGTACATACATGTGCATAAAATTAGGAAGCAACTATTTGTATGAAATGAATGAAATACAAAATTGTCTTGCTTTACATCAGCAAAATAATATTTTCAGCCAGAAATGCTTCAATATATATAATCACTTCTTCTTTCCACTTACAATCCAAGAATATATAAGGAATAAAATTATTGGAATAAATTAAAATTGCGACAATAATTATAAAACATTTCCGTGAATAATGCCTTTAACATTGGAAAGTCATTACTCCATGTGAAAATTAAGATGAAAAAACTTCAACGAAACCACATTTAGTTTTCTAAATAAAACAAAAAATATTCGTGTATCATTATAGTAATTAATACGTCAAAAACGACATACAGCATTTTAAAGAACAATAATAAGTTTTGAAGTACATTTTTAATGCTTCAAAATATATTTTGTTTCTAGTAAATTTTTACAATAGGATGTTTTATCAAATTAATAAGTTCTATAATACATAGATATTTATGCTGTAAAGCATAGTTTTTCTTCAAAAATAGGAGGACGAGAATAATTCTATGAAGTAAGGAGGATAACTTTTATAAATTATGGGCAAGTATGGTAAGAAAATTAATTGACTGTTATGTATATTAAAAATATTGCAACTGCTAATAAAGTTAAAATTTTAAGTTTTAATTTTCGACCTTTTAGTAAAAGATGAGATAAGTAGCTTTATAGATGATTATATTTTGAAGCAAAAATATTTGAAGCAGACACAAAGCTAAGACTTTGAAGATATTGTAAATGTAACAAATTGTTCTGCAATATATCATGAAACTTTAGGCAGTTGTTTTGACAGTTAACAAAATTAAGTTGCAGTCCTTTATATTGTTCTTTCTTTCAGGAGGTTTTTTTTCTTTTAAATGCATAGTAAAAAATGCCATTGTTATTCAAAATTTCATTAATATTAAAATTTAAAGAAATTTATTCTATTATGAAATGATTTCTTGATAATTCGTATACATGAAGAAATAACTGTTTGATTTACTTCAGGTTTTCTGCTTTTTGTTTATACATATGAATTATCGATCTAAATTTTAAAAGTCAAATTTAAAGTACAATAATTAAAAACTGTTATTATGTCAAGTTTAGGGTTCTTGAGAAGAAAATGTCTGTAGACATTTAAAGATTTTTAAATCAGTAAAGCTATGAATAAAATCAAACATTCAGACTGACATGTCCCGTTCAATTTAAAAACATATTATTTTCATAAAAAAGAGTATTTTCTATAAAGATGATATGATCTAATAAATATTCATTGAAATTTTCTTTTAAATATTTAACGGTTATTTGAACTGTATTGATGATTTTTAAAAAAATAAAAGTCCATTTTTTTTCATAAAAATATCAATACATTTCAAATTTCCATGCAAAGTTCAAATACAAAAAATTCAACAAATTCAGAGAAATCCATTTTTTCTTTCGTTCAAACAATTTATTCAAAGCAAAATATTAACTAATAATTTTTATTTTAGATAAATTACCTTTTTCATTTTTTAAAATATTTACATTATAATATTTAATAGTTATATCATATTTTTAATGATTAAATTTTTACCATAGATTATAATATAATTTACATAGGTGTATTAGAAAAGGTAACATTTATCAATACTGACCATATTTATTTTATCTAAGGTTTAAATATATTTTTAATGATTCGCTTAGAATACTTATGCTATGACATAGAACACAGTAGGAATTTGAGGGAATAACTTTTTTTAAATATTTGTCTTATATGCACATAATGTTTCTTTTAATGACGAACAATATGGTAAATTTATGTCAATATGTCATTCAAAAATAAGAATAAAGCTTCTACGGGAAATTTTTTCTAGCCATAATAAAAGTTCCCTGCACAAAGAGTGTATATCACTCAGTGCCCCTTAATTATTGTTAATCACTGATGATTAGAAATTTTAAGGAATGAAAATCACTGACATCAAGAAATATTTCCTTCAAAACGTCAAGAACCATATTGACAAAAAGTCAATACGATCGAACACCAAGTACATTTATTTTTCATTATATGAATAAAAGATTTTGTATGATTATAAAACTATAAAATTAGAAAACAGTTTTACATGTAATTAAATCATGCGTCAGTAAATAAGAAAAAATGCAAATTTTTGTAAATGTAATTAATGTTTTCATACATACAAGAAAATCAAAATTTCTGCGCATGGTTGTTTTGAAAAAGAATACCGTTTCGTTTATGTGTTTAAAATTTACATTTTCAGCAGTGTTTGTCGATGCAGCACCAGAAAACACTTAATTGAAACTATTTTATTGTGAATTACTAACTGAATTGCAAGAGTGTGGATATTATTAAAAATATAGACTAACTATAAATAAATGTTAAAGATACTTAATTCTCCTATGTCCTAATAATAAGCATTGTAAAGCAAAAGAATAAATATGACACCCTTATAGACTTAGAGTATTTAAATTTTTATTTAAATAGTCAAAATCTCTATAAGGTTCTCATTGGTTAATTTTTTGCTCGGATAAAGAAGAATATAATTTTGAAAAATTAATGCAAACCATCACTTATGGCAATAATTTCCTTAATAAAAGTAGAGAGTTCAAAACATTTGTACACTTAATTTAATGCTACGTTATTGTGATATTCATCATAACCTGAATATTATGCATAAAGAGATTTTTAATTAAATAAGTACATTCTCGACGTAAGTATATTTTCAATACTTATCTTCTATGATATATTTTTGAATTATTTTTCATTTTAGGCATTTTAACAGATATAGTATAGTAGGAAAATTTCATGTTTGTGGGTGATACGCACGGCACCACTCCTTTCTATTTAACCTAGAGTAGAGTTTACGTTGATTCTGTGTTTCAGTACAGTTTAAAATTTTTAAGTCCCTTTTCTCAAGAATGGCACTAGAGTTAATGTGGCTTTTTCTGGAAATTTTCATTGATGATGTTTCATGAAATATATAAAAACTTCTGATATACTATCAAAATGCTTACAGCCTCTTCGCCCCAAAAATTGTTAAGCGTTATTAATGATCACCATTTTAACATAAAATTTACAGTGCTTTCCTAATTTTTTAATGTTGTTTCAATAATTAAAGGTGATAGAATTGTTCTTCCTTAAATTACTTTTGTTTCAAACACTATTAGGCTTGATAGACTTTGTTCTGACTATACCTTCGCACATCAAAAAATACATACATCAAATAGTAACACTCTGAAAAACAACTGAAGATAATTCAGGGTAAGAAAGAAAAATGGATTGTTGTTAGCAGTGGGAAAAAAGAAAAAAAAAAAAGGCCAGATTATTCAAGTAAAGCCAGGTTCCTTCAAGGCACTTTCAATAATATGGTCTTGTCTGCAATAACAATCACAATTGCTGAAATTAATTTTTTCAGAAGGGTTTAGAATCAGATAAAATGCACACAACTGATAAAATGCATAGAATTTGATAAATGAAGTCATCTATTAAATATATTTAACCCTATTTAAAAATACTATCCCAACAATATGGCACTGCTTTTTCTTGATATTGAGAATTATTGTAAGATTATTTCATGAGTTCCTTAACATTCAATAATGTTCTTAAGTGCTAATTATAACTGTGCGTATTTCATTCTTTTCAGACAACAATAATCTTCTGATTCGTACTTCCCCTTCACAATTAGTTGAACAAAGATTCACTGATTATAGATTAGGCTAGTGCCTAAGTTTGAAACAATCTAGCTGAAAGACACAAATTTATTATTTTTAATTAGATGATTCATGATAATAAATGGTATAATAAAAATTAAAGAAATATTCATTTAACATTAACACTGATTAAACAACCTATTTTTTAAAAACAAATATAGTTAAATATATAAAATATTGAATTATTTAATATATAAAATAGTTCATTTGCTTAAATTATTCAATGTCTATGTTAAATAAATTAAATTATAGATATTAAATACGAAGAGTATTGTAACTTTTCCAGATAAAAAATCATAGTAAATTAATATGTTTAGAAATCTTTATTCCGCTAAAAGAACATTCTTATAGCGTCTTTATAGCCGAAAAGATTGAATATTTCATAATCACTTCCTTATTTAAGCACTTTAATTCACAATAACAGCGAATGTTAGTCTACAGTATTGCTTGGAGAAGTAATAGGATTCCATCTCCTAAGCAAGTTTTTTTCGCTCTTTCAATCAAGAATCAATAACTTTTAGGTGCTTAGAACATTCAGTTAATCATGTGAGGCTAATCAAGCATATGCTTTAAGCTGCTCTTTTATCCCTTTTATAAAAGCTAACAAATTCAGGACATATTAGAAAGGTGTTCTTTTTTTCACGAGATATAATTATTACCATGAATTATTTTTCGGAAATTTATTTTTTTCTTAGAAACCATCATAAATGAATTTTAATTTTAACTGAGTGCATTTTTTATTTTTAAATAAATGTCTATAACTTATTAAAATCCTTAAATTGAAAATGTTTTCGTTATTTTTTGATACTGTACAAAATTTTAATATTTTTCTAAAGTTTTGAAGATTATTTCTGTCAGACTTGAATACATTTCCAAGATATATGTACTGAATCATAAATGTATGTCATAATAACGATATTCGACCTAATAGTTTTTTTGTAAAATTTTATTAATCACAGATATAAGTGCATACAAAATATAAAACTAATAAGCTCAAAATGGGTTAAACTCATATTTGAGAAATGTTTTTATGAAAGTTATCTGACATAAAAATTCAACAGTTACAAAATATATATGAATAATTCCCTTTCTTTAAGCTAATATAGATAATAATGATCATTTTCAAAGAATTAATAAAAATAATTTTTCTAATTTAAAGTACTTTCTATTATTATTTTAAAAATTACCTTCTATTATAATTAAATTTCTTTCCATTTCAATATACATGTTATATATATATGTGTGTGTGTATGTGTGTGTGTGTGTGTGTATGTGTGTGTGTGTGTGTGTGTATGTGTGTGTGTGTGTGTGTGTATGTGTGTGTGTGTGTGTGTGTACGTGCGTGCGTGCGTGTGTGTGCTTAAACATTGAATCAATAGAAAGAACACAATGATGTAGGAATAATACTTTAATGTTCGATTTTAATGAATTTAATCCTCTCTAATAGACATTAAAGAGATTTCTAGGAAAACATTCTAGGATCGTAATATACTAGGAAATATTCATTTCTAAATGAGTAAAATTGTTGACAAATCTTGAACAAATTAAAGTAATTGACAATAGGTTTTAACTACAATTAATTTTCTTTCAACATGTAATAAGCAGAATTCTTGCCTTAATTGATTTTGAAAGCTTAGCAGCTCATTATTATAAGCTTAATTCCTGGTATTGTGGTCATTTACATAATATTCTGAATAATTATTTTGAGTAGCTTGAAAGCAAAACGAAGTAACTAATGGTTCTTAAAATGAAAGATTTCCTTAAGTGATATTGTGGCGGTGAAGCAAGAATTGAAAACAATGAAGTTTTACTCACTTCTCATTGCTTCAGACTAGTGACTAGTAGAAAATGAAAGTGGAAGAAATTCGAGTAGCAAATTCACTTCAAAGTTTCAACTCCTAAGCAGTTTCAAAGTTGTCTTTTTTTTTTTTTTTTTTTTTTTTTTTTTTTTTGAAAACAGCAGTAAAATAAAATGTCTTCGTCAAATCTGGGTAATATCTTTTTGCAAAATCAATAATCATAATGTTTAATGTGCATCAACCTCTTATAGGAGAATTATAGTAGAATGAACAATTTTAAAATTACTTGCTCTACTTAAATATTTCGTATTTTCTCTATTCAATGACGTTTATGAAAACATTCTATGTTACTTGTGATTGAGCTCACTACTGCTTAAACAAAAAATTTAATTAAAATATGTGATTTAATTTAATTTTTAAAACTTAAATTAAAAATCCAGTTATATGAAAAGAAATCAATGCCCATTCATAAAGAATATTAAAAAATTTCATTTCGTATATTTATAGTTTTGCTTTGAAACAGAACATCATTATTCTTGTTTTCAAAATCTAAAAGTTTATAACAACAGGCATTTTGTGTACTGATACAATGTTGATGATGTTTGTTCGTGTTCGTATTTTACTTATAAACATGTGTATGATCATTTACATTTTGCTAAATATCATTTTTTGAAATCATAAGGAAATATGACCTTTTTACAAAGTGTTCCGTATACTACAATATTAAAAAAATATAATTCTTCTAATATTCTGTTAGTTAAGGATGTATAATTCTTCAATTTAACTACTAACCAGAAGCTTCTCTTTTTAGAACAACCAAACATTCTTTATTTCTCTCTTTCTAAAGATGATGACTTTTAAAACATTACATGGGTTATTCAAAGAAGAGAGAAATCATTTTTATTTAATTTAAATAATTATATATAACCATCGTACAAAAATCTATATATAAAAATATCATCAATGACGTTTTTGAACGATTTTGATATACTATAACTCTGTTATATAAAAAAGTGTTATGAATGTTTAATGCGAGGAATTACTAGAGAAATTATGCATGTACACTACTGGCCATTAAAATTGCTACACGAGGAAGAAATGCAGATAACAAAATGATATTTATTGGACAAATATATTATACTAGAAATAACAAGTGATTAAATTTTCAAAAAATTTGGCTGGATAGATCCTGAGAAATCAGTACCCAGAACAACCACCTCTGGCAGTAATAACAGCAGTTATACACCTGGGCATTGAGTCAAACAGAGCTTGGATTGCGTGTACAAGTACAGATGCCCATGCAGTTTCAACACGATACCACAGTTCAACAACCGTAGTGACTGACGTGTGGTGACGAGTCAGTCGCTCGGCAACCATTGACCAGACGTTTTCTATTGGTGAAAGATCTGGAGAACGTGCTGGCCAGGGCAACAGCCGAACATGTTCCGTATCAAGGAAGGTCCGCACAATACCAGCAACATGCGGTCGGGCATTATCCTGCTGAAACGCAGGATTTCGCAGGGCTCGAATAAAGGGTACAGCCACGGGTCGTAACACACCAGAAATGTAACGTGCATTGTTCAAAGCACCGTCAATGCGAACAAGAGGTGACCGAGACGTGTATCCAATGGCACCCCATACCATCACGCCAGGTGATGAGCCAGTATGACGATGACGAATGCAGGCTTCCAGTGTGCGTTCACCAGGATGCCGCCAAACACGGATGCGACCATCATGATACTGTACACAGAACTTGGATTCATCTGAAAAGATGACGTCTCGCCATTCGTGCGCCCAGGTTCGTCGTTGATCACACCATTGAAGGCGCTCTTGTCTATGACGCAGCTTCAAGGGAAGCCGCAGCCATGGTCTCCGAGCTGAGAGTCCATACTGCTCCAAACGTCGTTGAACTGTTCGCGCAGACACTTGTTGTCTTCTAAACGACCCCGTTTCTTGACTCACGGCTCGTGACGTGGTTGCACGATCCATTACGACCATGCGGATAATATGCCTGTCTTCTCGACTGCTAGTGATAGGTGGCCGTTGAGATCCCGCATGGCGTTGCATATTACCGTCCTGAACCCAGCGATTCCATATTCTGCTAACAGTCATTGGATCTCGACCGACGCGAGCAACAATACTGCGATAAGATAAACCGCAATCCTGGTACGTTACAATTCGACCTTTATCAAAGTCAGAAACGTACTGGTACGCATTTCTCCTTCTTACACGAGGCATCACAACAACTTTTCACCAGGCAACAACGTTCAAATGCAATTTGTGTATGAGGAACCGGCTGAACAATCTCCTCATTTAAATACAATGTAGGTGTCACTACTGGCATCTGCTCTGTCTGAATACTCTGAAAAGCTAATCGTTTGCAAATCATAGCACCTTTTTCCTTTCGTATAAATTTCACGTCTGTAGCATGTCGCCTTCTTGTGTAGCAATTTTAATGGCCAGTAGTTTATATATATATCAATCTACGCAATATATTGAATATCGATTTTCATCTAGTAAGTAATCACTTATTACAGGAGCATATTAAGTGCCCTACACTGGTTTCTGAATTATAGGTACTTTAGAATATGAGATGAATACCCTCTTCGTTCGATCATTTGAGTGTATAGAGATTTTGAATTGCAGTAGAATTATTTCTAAATAGAACAACTATGCCAACTGTTAGAACATTATATCTCATTCGCCTTATTATTATATTATTACATGTTTGTAGATATATGTGTTCCAGTTTTCTAGAAAACTCCGTTTTCCCGTGGAATGAAACGTTATAGAAAGAACATTAGATAACATATTTTTCTTGACAGTAAAAAAAGTTATATAAGTTAAGTATAATAATTATCCAAAATAATTATAATGGTTCTTATATTAGCCATTTAACTACATGTTAAACTGTTAATAAAAATCATATCATTTACACAATAAATATGTTTCATATAGGTAAATTCATTTAACTTTTTATATCTATTGTACTACAAACTGTTATTGTGGTTTTATGGTAAGTTAAGCATTTATTTAGCATATTATGAATTTCTGATAACCTTACAAATTCAAGTAATTATTCATATGATTTATTTACTTATTTTCACATAATGTGATATAGCAAAATCAATAATTTGTGCGATTTGAACAGAACTTTGTGTCTTTTATATAGTGAAGGTTTTTGTAAACGAAGTTTAGGGGGTTTTGGTAAGGGTTTTGTAATAAAGAAAACGTTGTAGAATCTGTACATTTTAGTGAATTCAGCTAAAAGATGTTACAGATCATAGAATAAACTCTTTATTGTAGTATTTCCTTAGAAACTACATGGATCTGAAGATCAGGAATTAAGCTAAAGCAGTTAGACATCAAGGAAACTGTTACTCAGTTAATTAAGTCTTAAACTTAATATGTTGTAGCTAAGAGTAACTAAACAAGCAGTCGAATCTGAAATTTTGAGAATTTTTACTTATAGATTACAAAAGACATTGACGAAATAAAAAAGAATTTGGCGGAAATTGCATCTCAATAAAAAAAATTTAATTTAAAGATTTGTCTTTAACTTCTCAGTTCTACGCATAATTTACTTTTTGTGCTATCCATTAAAATCAAATTGTCATACATTAATAATAAATTAATGTATGACATTTTAATTCTGGCGCATAACAATCCATTATTGCCTCAAGTTACTAAGATCATTTTTATTACTGATTTTATTTTTATATCACAGATAACATGATACAATGGTTCATGACAAATCAATATATTTCATATTTATTTGGGAGCTCCTGAATGGTGAATATAGATTACTGATAATCTTGAAACTGCCAATGACTATGCCTAAGCATAATCTGACAGCTGATTTAAGTTGAAAAGGAACTTATGTATAGTGTGTGTATATATATATACATATTAATTCTTTGCTTATGACAAGAATTTACTTAATATTTGGCTCTCAACTAAATTTATGTATAATATTTGTAAAATAAACTAATACAAGAAAAGGTACTACACAATTTATTAATTCAATAATTGCCTGTAAATGAAAATAAACCTTGTTATCCAATTTCTGAATGAAGAATAACTTTGTTCTTCTTTATTTTGAATTTATTTTTAAAGAAAAAAATAAAAACTAATTTTAGTAAATAATAAAAAATGTGAAAGATAAACTCACTTATTTTAAAATCTGTATTGCAAAAAAAAATTGCATTTTTATAATGAACTTTTAATATTAAAGCATTTTTACAAGATACTGGAAATGCGAAATGTGTATGCTTGTGTTGCATTTATACAGTAACCAATTTTCAGTTTATTTATTTATTTATTTTTTTGAGGAAAGTTTATTTTTTATTTTTATTTTTTTTTTACATTATGGAAGAAAACATTGTTAAAATTCCTCGTTCTGTGTACCGAATACCAAAAAACAATAAAAAATTTGTTTCAACAAAAATATTTCTGAGAATTTAGTTTGTTTTAAAATTGGATTATATAAATAAAAAAAGAAAGAGGTAAAAATAAAACGTAAAATGATACTAGAATTCTATTGTGGAACGAGAAAATGTTTTTTCTATTTCTTTTAAGATATGTTATTATTTTGAATGATTTTCAAATATGGAAAATATAAAAATATGCTTGTTTTCTTGCTATAAAAGACAATTCTCTACTGTTTTATGTTTCTGAGTATGAAAAGAAACATCATCCTTTTATGATTTACTAAGTTGTTATGCATTCTAAATTATTTCTGCCATGGTATTTAAATTAAGAATTTAAATGAAAATTTAGAGTTTTGCTACATGACTTATAAAATATGTGATTTATATGGAAAAATATTTACATAGTTTTTGATTGTACATAATTTGAAAAAAAAATTATTTTGTCTCAGATTAACTGAATTAAAAGTATATGTTTTTGATTGATTTAAGACACTAAATAAGGTAATAATATTGGTGATTGCTTATAGTGAAAATTAAATAGATATTGCATTTTTTTCATTTTATTACAGTAGATATTTATTTAAAAAACAAAAATATAATTCTATTATCGAAAAAATTTTATATTAAATAAATTTTATAAGAGAATCTGATTTATCAATTTTAACAATAGTAAAAAATTTTCATAATAATAATAAAATTATAAAAAACTAACAATTTTAAAAATAATATTTGTCTTGGGCAAATATATGAATTTTAAATAATTATTTTGAAGACTGATATCACTGTATATCGAGCACATTTCCATGGAAAAGTTTTCTAATTAAATATGAATTATTGCAGTGAAATGAAAGCATATTTTATAGGATATAAATTATGTAATTCATTTTAACTCAAAATTTTGTATGTTTTAATTAGAAAACAAACAAAATTTGGTATTAAATTAAATCTTACAGAAGAGTAAGTATTATTTTATAAATTCTGTGGGAATGTTTTCCGTTTGTGTTATATGTAGCATTCATTTACTATCAGATTAAATATTGTGTAGATTCTTTAAATGTACGACAATTTCCTTTTGTAAACATATCCCGTAAATTTTTAAGTATTCAGCTAAATTGATATTATTCTAATACAATTCGCTAGTTTTAACAGTATGTTAATGTAATATTTTGTTTAAAATTTTTCCAAATGATTTTAATCGTAGCTTTCTCCTTTTCGCTTTTTAACACAATAAAGCTGTTCAAAAACTTTTGTATACAACTTTTACACCATATGTTAGACTGTCTTACATTAACAAAATCAATTATTTAAAGTTACTGCTCAAAGACGTACAGGACATGCAAAAATCCAAGATAGTCAAAACAAATTATGCTATACAGGCAGACCCTTCCCAAAAACCAAGAAATAAAAAACAAAAGCTTTAAATAATAGGCATATGTTGCTCCTTATGGGTGTGGTGTTATTATTCACTTAAAATGACATACCATTTATTTTTGTGTTTTCGTGTTTTCAGAATTAAATAACTTAAGTACGTCCAAAATTAGAATAAGGTGTTTCTGGAACAATACACGTCATTTTATCGCCATCAGAATAATAAAGCTTTCAATCAAAGAATAGTTTTGTGAAAAGAAAGAATTTCACTATTATCTAAAATAGTACACTTATTTATTGGTTTTACCATGAAAGAACTTTTCTCTATACAAATTATTAAGAAATTATAAAGGAAATTATTATAAATTTCTCACTGAAATGTTTTCCTTTTTCTTTGAATTTTTATAATTATTATTAAAGTGAGAATCATTGTCACTCTTTTTATTTTATCACTTAAATTTCATTATCTGCAGTAATTATTAATTAAAAACAAAAAACTGAAGATCACTTTGATTTTTAATTACATTCAAGTGTCTCAAAAATTTAAGTTTTTCAAACTACACATCTAGATAAGGATGTAGATCAGATTAAAACGCTCGCTTCGGATCTGATAAGTCTAGAGATCATTCCCTCGCATGCTTAATGTAGGACACCATTCTTCAGAATGAAAGGCTTCAGGTTCAATCCTAGATTTGGTTGTAATCATTTTTGACAATTGAACAAGGACCACTATCTGCAAAAGTTTCATCAGAAATAATTTATGTGGGAAGCAATAAAATGCCTTACATTAACTTACCACTTTCAAAACTTTAAAACAATGCGACGTCAAAGCTGACATTGAACGGAGACCTTAACAATAAATTAAAAAGAAAGCTTCAAGATCTAAAAGTCATCTGACGCCACGTAGTGAACTGCCTAAAAATCTAACAGTCTAAGCATAACAATCCTGAGACCACAATACCACCACTTTAATTTTCTTAGTACTTTCGACTTATAAATTATGAAGGGCAGAGTATGATTTTGAAATGTTTAAAATGATTTATATGAGTTATTTATGCCTGCGTACGACTTTTTATTCAAGGATATAGATGTTATAAATTTATGTTTTTTAATGAGAGAGAGATTTCTTTGAATATATGTGAGGTTTTGATAATTTAATAATTGAAAACAATATTTTCAGTACATATCTTACAATATATTCTAAATATTTCTGGAAAAAATAAACAACTGTTTTGAAGTTCGATTATCAAATTTATTAAGTAATGTTTAAATTGTGTTTCTAATGGAATTGAAGTGAAGGCATCCTCTACGGACCAGAAGATTGACACCAATAAATTTGTACAACAAGAAGGAAGTGTTCGTTATGTTGTTCTAAGTGTTTTTCACTCGATATGAATAAATTCTATAGACTTTCAAGTGTAACTCTTGGTATATGCTTGGCTGTCGTTTACATTATTGGCATACTTCGGAAATGTGCTGTACGAAGTTTCATAATTTTGCTTGCATAATTTTTAGGTAAAATTTTTGAAAATATAAGAATTTTGTTTCTTCCTTAGCGTTATAATTTGAAGAACTGAAAACACACTTTTAAGCACACCCATTATTCGAAAAAAATTTACAAATAGAGAATTTGTTAAAAATGAATAAAAACAAAAATTTCAATAAATTATTATCATAATTTAAATTAAAATAATGAAATATCTTCAAATGAATAAAAAGTTTAAAAGTATAAATTGTACTTTCACTCAAATTTATTTTTCCATTTTTTTCAACATCTGTTTGATTATCTTACGGAAATATTTAACAATGAAACGATATTGCATCCTTGGATTTCAAAATTGAAATAGGTAAAAGAATAATGAGTAATCAAAAAAATTTCTTCAGTCATTGCATATATTATGTAGAACTGGATATAATTTCATTCTTCCTTTTTGTTAGTTATTAATTACAAAATTGCTCAAAAATATGTATAGTAAACAAGAGCAAACTAGATTCTATATCAGTCAATAAAATTAAATAAGTCAAGTATGTAATGAGAAAACAATAATTTATATCAAAGTTTTAAATTAACTTTTATGCTACTTTTAAATCTGCTGGTAAATATAATTAAATATCCCATTTAATTCACATATTTTGACTTAATGCTCTTACATTATATCATTTTCCAATATCATATCCATAACACTGCATGAAAGCAGTCATTGTAACAGAAAGAGAATAAGATATCAATGTTCAATTGATTTCCCAAACTACAAATAATATATTCAAACATTCATATTCAAACATTAATAATATATTCAAACATTCATATTCTCAGTTCCTTGGAGATCTCATAAATGTAATAATAGTAATGACAATAAGATAATAATGGTAAATATGAAAATACGATTATCTTTAAAGTAAAATGTCATTTATTATTTCATAAGATAGATACACTGACGATAATCTAGCAATTATAAAGGATCTATAAACGAAGCCTAATTCCAAAAAAAATACATATAATATCATATATATAATTCTCTGTTGTTTCGTGAGCTATTAAACTCTTAGTTTTATGAGGCCTAAAAACGATTACTTCTTTATGGAAAAGTAACTTTTTTCTCAAGACTCATTTTAAATTTAAAAAATAATACAATGAAATTAAATGGATTTGAAATATATCAATAAAAACATGTCATAGTGGTTATGTAATAGGTATGATGACTTATATTTAAAATATTTTAAGTGAAAAAATTTATCTTGGTATTTTGTAAAAGAAAATAATCCCAATGCTTCAAAATTTTCCTTATTCAAATTATTCATCATACTACTGTAAAAAATGAATTTATTATTTATCATATTTATAAAGTCAGTGATATTTTTAGCCATCTCTCTCCTTTTCAAAATAGAAATAACTTACCTTTAAAAGAAACATATCCATATTCTTTTAATGTTAATAAAAGGAACAGAGAGATATTTTAACTTTTGAAACAAATGATACCATAACTTTAAGCATTTATATGTGGAGATAACATACATATTTATGCATATGCTTCATATAATGATAAAAAAAAATTAGCGTTTGTGTATGTATATGTTTATGTGAGTGTAATGCATTTTTTGTCATCATTTTTAAATGTCATTTTGAATCGACTCTAATTTGTAAAGTTTTCACACATTGAATAACGATTAATGAAAGATTCTGTAACTAAATTAATTATTTTATTAGCATATACCAAAGATGAGCACGCATAGAATTAATGAGACTAAAATGCTGATTATTTAAACAGAAATAAGATCCTGCACAAAATTAATTACAGAAATTTGAATTTTAATTCGTTTGATTAATTCATGGTGACACATAATTTTATAGAAATCGTAATTCCTATGATATAAATGATACAATATGATTTAAAAGCCAGACAGTAGAAAATTAAGATTTCAGGATTTTCAAATTAATTACAACACAACAACTAAAATGTTTCGATAAAGAGTATAATGCTAATGAATAAATTACACCACAATGTTTGAACTTAATAGTTTTCACAAACATATTTTACAGAAATGTAAAACATTTGTGAATTACGGATAATTAATTGAACGGAATGAAAAATACAGAAAATTCAGGCGAATATACTGCTGTGAATATGCGCCATAAAGATGAACTTTAAAATAATAACAATTTTTTTTTCTCTAGCCATTGTGAGAACAAGTCAATGACAACAAGTTAACTTGTGTCTCTACAAAAATGAATTGAAAATGGGTGTGTCTGATTTCATTAAATGTTGATAAGGATTAAACAAAGAACTTTTAGCAGCTGTTTTTAGAGGAAAAGTGTTAATAAGATTGTTGTTGGACCACTTTAAGTCAAAATCTCAGAGAGCTTATTCAATTTAATTAGTATGTAATACAAGAAGTAAGCTTTTACTTGTCTTTATATTTTAGAATATACTTTTATAGAATAATAACAGGCTAAGCAAATATGATTGGAAAACGAAAATATTTTCTATTTCATTTCTAAAAAATGGTATCAATTAGTAAATTAAAAATTCACTATACCCATCTTTAATTGGTAGTGTTTTGAGTCATAGATCGATGTATGATAAAATTAAAACAAACAATACTAAATCATCAAAATGGATAAAATATTTTATACACCCAGCTTTTAAAAACATCCGAACTGAATATGATACAATTCTCATTACGAGGAAGTATGATTATAAAACTTCATATTTTACCATAAATTGCCTACAACAAGACAAACGTATTGAAATTATATCCATCACTGAATAAAGTATATTTTGTGTTACCCAAACACTTCTAATTTTTCTCTTTGGATATTAAAATAAATAATTAGCATTCAAACAGAGGTTGAAAAGTTTCTCTTTTCATGCTTAATCGTGAATATTATTCTCTTGTAGAATCAGGAAATAGTTTTAATTGAAACATATAATTAACATTTCTTTTTATAAAAAAAATATGTCAAAGATTTTTATCAAAAATAAGTGTGCTAACAAAAATTAGTCACATGTACTGTGACTTATTTTTTGTTTATTTTTGGAAATGCACATTATCAAAAAAAAATTTAAACCATTAATTATTTAAAAGTAGAAAAGTCTGTTGCTCATATTCCAAGATAACATGTCAAAGGTGTTAAGCGATATAATGTATAATATTGGATTTTAGCATGCTTTTATTCTACAAAAGACAATGATTAAGCATCACTGAGTTTATAATCTGAAGCTGTAACAGAATCGCCGTGATATATATACGAATTATATAAGCAGATAAAATCTATTAAGTATGGAAAAATGATTGTACGTGCAATAAAACATTTTCACTACTTTATTGAGAAAATTAATCCAAGATATCAAATGCCCATTGTCCATAATGTGGCCTATGTGGAAATGAAATCGCATACTATATATTAATCATACATTGAAATAAAATTTAATAAAATTTATGAGTGATATTTTCTGCTCAGTTGCTTACAAAAGAAAAACCCTTTGCTAGATATTAAATTATATATCAAACTGAAACTGATCCCCAAAAGGTTAACTCAATAAAACATTAAACTATCTGTTAAAGTATAACAATGAACTTGAATGAAAAAAGCTTTATGTTGCACTAAGAAAAAAAGAAACCACCTGAAAACTGACATTGAAGTTTACTTCTGTTGTCTTATATTTTTTTTTTTTTTGTATTTGGTGTAAAGATTTTTATATTTGACTTAGCAAGTTACTATGCATATTTTGCTTACAAATATAAATATAGAAAAATAAATATAATTCAAATATAATAAATAAACAACTATATTAAAAAATATATGCATTAAACAAAGCAAGTTTTCATAAAAGTAGACCTTACTCATCATGTATGGTGAAAATGTGTGGTGTACTTAAAACTTAAATTATACTAATAAAACACCTTTAATTTGTAATGATAAAATACTTAAGCACTATTGTTATAAACGTTATTTTAGAAGTTAAAAAGTTACATCTGTATCAGAACTTTAGCTATTAAGATATGATAGCTTCCTATATTAATTAAAAGGGTATTGTTTATATAACTTTTGTTGGTTATTGTATAATATATTTCTAATATCCTTATTAAGGATTTTTGATTTTCTTCACATTGTTATTCAGGAAATTTCTCGTTACATACGTAAATACTTTCATCCACAACATTCTTTCTTAAAAGTTCTCTTTTCTTTCCTACATTGCAAGAGGAAAACAATAGAACATTATATTAATAATTTTCTCGATAAACTCCTGTTTGTTATACATTAAAAGGGAGAAGGAGCAAGGAATTTTCTCAAGATTGGTTAATTAATAGAGTGTTTACTTGGTTAGACATATTGTAACAGTTTCTGAAATCTAACTATCCTTTCTTATTTATTCTTCTTTATTTCTAAATAGACCGGTAATAATGAATAAAAAAATATGCCTAACATCAGTATATAAACTAATTTTATGATATATAAGAAATATATATAACGAATGAATTATAGTAATATCATAGAAATAATTAATTAGCTATACTTGGTTGTTTTATGTATGATAAGATATTAACAAGCATTATTACAGATATTTAACAATTTCGTTAATACTAAAAACATTTAATTTAAATAGATTAATGTATTTTAAAATAATTTAAAAATTAGAAAAACGTTTTTGCTTACAAAATACAATTATTATTTTGTAAAACTCTCAAAAAATATTATTTACGTATGACAAAGTGTGGTAAATAAATATGTAACATGCTGAAAATGTGTGCACAAACATACGATATGATTAAAAAGTGTGTTCAGAATATATTCGTAAAAGTTTATTATTATTCTGTGACAATAAAACATAGTAAATAAACATAAATAATGTGCATAGTATTAATATTATAAAAATGTAAATTCAATAAATTGTGAAAACAGTAAGAATTTAGGAGTTAAACTATTTTTTAAGAGATAAATTAAAGTTATTTAATTTGAGTCACCTTTTTTTAGTTGAATATTTCCAAAACATATTAGTTTTGAACATGTGCAAACAATAGTATTTTCAATAACAGCCTCAGTTAACATTCTAACACAAATAGTATATTTCATATTTTTCAAACAAAAATATTTTACTTTGTTACATAAACTAATTTTGATGCGCTTAGAAATACCTGTAGAATACACTAGAAAAGCAGATGAAAAACTCTCAACCCATAAGTGACTTTCTTTTATCTCAACTGGACTGACTTAATCCATAAAACCATGAAAACAACAAAATCCGTTCCCAAAACTCTGCCTTTAAAACATCAAGAAAGCTGTTTACTAAAACTAATAGTGACATTATGTAAATAGATTTAAAAAATCAAAATGCAGAAGGTTATTTGGCAATGGTTCCCACAAAATAAAAACCAAACAAATTTCTAAAGCATTGCTTTTCCACAAATCATTGATTATTGATTATCTGTCGCATTAAAGTTTTTATATAATAAAAAATCGTTTCGAAGATAATTCCTGACAGAATGAAATGTTAATGTGAATATTTTTGAATTTTCTATTATTTCTGAATGCCATTATTACCTTAAGAAAAAGATTTACTTAATATATATTTTATTTATTAATTTCAAGTTTGCTTAATATTGACAAAGTTTTACTTAATTATTTCACTTGATTTTTTTAAATACATTTTTAATAAATAGGTCTAATTAAATCATGGAAAAGAATGAATAACATAGTATCTAACTTTTTATTTATTTTTTCTTCTGCTGATTATTGGAAGAATCGGTTTAAAATGCAATACTTTGATTAACATTATATATGATTATATCTAATTCTGGATTTCTTCATTTAGGAAATATGAATTCCCAAAAATGAAGAAAGTTGCTAGAATTCATCGTTTCCAGTACATTTATTAAAAAACATTTTTCGTATAATGGAAAAAATGAAAGAAAATCAATGAAATAAAAACAGAAAATTTGAAGAGGAGAAAAATTAAGTATCAAAAGCTACTATTTCAAAGATGATATGATGGAAATTCAGCAGGCCAAATCAGGAAGCAGTCTGTCCTATAGCTTTATTTACTTTTCTTGTTATTAAGAAGTAGAGTGGCTCATTCCTTAGATTTTTTGTGCAATTTATCTTGAAGTGTTAATTGTTCATGGTGGATTAAGTTGAAGTAAATATACTTCTTCAATGACAGTATAATACCTCTGTCTAGTACAAATAGTTCGGAAGAAAAATACATGAAACTTCCCAATCAAGAAGTATTATTACACCAGAATATAAAAAGCAAGATATAAGGAGATAGCTTTGCGATCAAAATAAATGAACAAAATTTATTCATTATGAGGAAAATAATTACATTTTATATTATTATCAAATATATAATTATTACGCGAAAATAATATATTATTTTGAGCATTCTATTCATAAAAATCAGATTAGTATGATATATGATCTTCTGTAAAATGTAATTTTATGTCATTTCAAATTACATTAATATATTTAATTCTTAAATTTTATTGTTTCTTTTTTTTTCTTTATTAGTTTTATTTTGTTTATTAGAAATTATTTTCAGTTTATTTGCTATATAGAAATACCAAAATATTATTTAATTGTGGGGAATATATACATATATTTGAAATTTCTGAACTGTATTTGAGAAAAATGATTTACATTAAATTAATGAATAAATAATTTAGACACGCACACATATGTATATTACATCGGTCACCCATATTACAATCTTTTTGGTAGGACTTTGACTCCTGATATCCATCACATTGACTTTGGCTCATCTTTCCCGCAATCGTTAACACAAGACACGAGTAGGTGTTTCCTGGAATTTTAGCCATAGTCCTATGTACACTTCTCAATCTAATCAAAATTCCCCTACTTATATGCCTGTATGCTTGGGTGGTATCATTATTACCGTAATATCGCAATTATTAAATTCCTTAGTTGTTAAATTCTACCATTCACAATACAAACGTTAGAAAATTCAGTAATACTGAAAGAAAAAATTGTGATGATTAATTTGTTCCTCAGGTCAGCAAAATCGTTTGTAATACTGGAAAGTCTTATCTTTATGATTTACTTCTCTTGTGAATAAATTAAACACATTAGTCGTATTGTGTCTGTTCCTCAGTTTACAGTCCTCAAATTTACATTCACTAAATGCAAAATAAAAAAAAAAAATTTTCTTAACTCTTCTAGCCTTAAAATGTTAACTATCTTCCCATATTTTCGAATCTTATTTTATTTAAAGATATTTTATCTAGATGAATCTGCGTAAGAATAATCGAGACAATTTATTATTTAGAGATATAGATTAACATATATATTTTCTCTCTGAATTACTCTGGTCTTTAATTGGCGTGCTTCAATTATTGTTAAAATTTTAGGAACATGAATCTTATGTTTGAACCGACACTAAATCAAGCCATTATTATAAATACAACTTTAGAAAGGATAGTAAACCTTATTTTATGTTCCATGTTGGGATACGACGGTAGATCCACCTCCTAGTTAGTATACCCCGGAAACGTGTTGACGTCTAAGAGATCTACCACATTCGGCATGCAGCTCAACTCCAAGCGAGCCCACCGTCATGGGTCTTCATGCTTTCTGAGCGTCCTACAGTGGAACGCAGGAGGTCTATCCCAACATAAGAAGTCTAAGATTCATCACACTCTTCCTAGTCACGATATTGACAGTTTTGCAATCATGGAGGCGAATCTCATATATGAGACACTGCACTTCTTTAGATTCTCAGGATATACACTCTGCATCTTCATCCAAAAGCTAGACAAGTTGATAGAGGAATTCTTGTTGGTGTTAAAAGCAACCTCACAGCGGAGATTAAAACTTTCAAGGAAATGGAGGTCACCCAGGACAGTTCAGAGATAGTGAAGATAAGGGTGTGGAGTTTTGGTCATATCTTCGAGATATATGCACTGTACACTCAACCGAACAGTAGGCCCGACCTTTCCAAAGTACCAAAATCGGGGAAAACAATACTTATTGGTGGTTTCAAGCACATTCTCCCAGATGGGGCTATCAGGACACTAACGCAGTCGGTAGAGAGATATATTAGACCTTCTGAACTCCAGCTCTATAGATCTTATATATCAACCTTCTGACCCTCATACTTATCTGCACTACAACGGGACCTTAACTGCACTGGACTTAGTCCTTATCTCAAGTGAACTCGTTGATTTCACTCAATCGTAGTGTTATCGAAGACCCTGGTTCAGGTTATAGGTAAGTTATTGTCGTAATTGAGATAAACCCACTGAAGAAAGACACACAGGCTATGTTCAAGACCTCTTGGAACTTCAGGAAATCGAAGTGGCATAAATATACATCAATGTTAGAAGATTTACTGAAAACTAAAGATTTAGACTTTAGTGAGACTCCTGATAAACTGATGCAAAGATTCACTGAGCTATTGTTCAAGTGTGCAAAAAGCGCTATATCTGAGGCAAAGTTAGAAATTACAAGTGCTTTTGGTGTTCAGAACTCAAGGAAATAAGGGAGAAGAGAGATCGGCTAAGGAGAAAAGCTGAGATCATGAAGAGACCGATAGCTGTCAAAATGTGGAGAAAATAGGCTGCAATATTTAAGAGAAATCTCCTGGTAGCAAAACAAAAGTCATTTAACAACTTTATAGAAAACATAAATTATAGGGTAGACGCTTTGAAAATGCTCATATTCATTTCGAACCTAACAAATAGGAAAGTTGTCCCAAGGAGGTTTCCTATCACATACCAGAGAAGAGAATTTTTTCAGATAGAGATATTGCAAACATTTTTGCAAAGCCATATAGCCAGTGTCAGAGTAAAGGAGCCTATGATAGGGTGACATCACGATTCCTTAAAAAGAATAACAACAACATTTCTTAGTCTCAGTCCCATCACCTGGAGGGAACGAGAGACAATTTTAACTTACCCTGTACTAAAGAAGAATTTATCTTCTGCTTAAAAAAATTGAAAATTAAAAAGTTCCCAGGACCAGATAACATACAGGCTGAGTTTCTCAAGCATATTGGTACTTATGCAGAACTGACTCTTCTAAAGATTTTCAATCTTATTTGGATGAAAGGAACTATATCTGATATTTGGAAGAGAACTGCAATATTCCCTATCCTAAAGAAAGATAAATGCTTCTGGCGCTGAAAGCTATAGACCAATCTCTCTAACCTGTACCACAGCCAAGCTAATGGAGCGGATGATCAGGGACAGTTTGAATGGTACTGGAATCCCATAACGTACTTAGACACGAGCAAGCTGGCTTCCGTAAAAACTGGTCCTCTGCTGATCAGGTGGCTCATTTGAGTCAATTAGTCAAAGATTCCCTTGACAGACGAGAAGTAATGAACGCAATCTATGTGGACTTTAAATCTGCATACGACTCTGTCTGGAGGGAAAGGACGATACAAAAACTGAAAAAAATCGGTGTAGAAGGCAAGATGATACACTGGTTCTCTTCATTTCTGAGTCAGAGAAGCTGCAGGGTCCGCTTCGATCATTCACTCTCTAAAAGTCACATACTCCAGACTGGATTGTCTCAAGGAGCAGTGACAAGCTGTTCTTTTTTTAATGTATACATAAATGACTTGATTCTTGCCTTGAGAACGATCGAAGTGGAGTGTCTTCTGTTCGCAGATGACCTAGTTATGTGGACCCAAGTCCCAAAGAAGAATGCAAAATGTGAGATCGAAAGGTTCTTAAACAGAGCTCTAAAAGTCCTATCTGTGTGGTGTAAAGAAAATAACATGATGGTGAATCTTGGTAAGTCTGCTGTGCAAACTTTCTCTTTGATGCACCAATGTATCCGGGCGAAGATGGTCTACAGAGACCAAGAGCTGTTGTATATTGATAAATTTACATACCTTGGAGTAAATAATAGATTAAGGAGTAGTCATTGACAACAAGTTAAGTTGGAAACTGCATATTGAAAGCGTTTTCAAAAACGTTTAAAAGCGCCTTTACATCCTTAAACGGCTAGCTGGTTGTCTTTGGGGGTGTGCTCGATCTTCACTGGAGAACACATACAAGAAATACATTTTGCCTGTTATCACGTATTACTTTGAGGTTTTTGTATCTGCCCCAAAGAACTTGATAGAAAAACTTAAATACAAAACCAGGCCCTTAGACTTATTGTAGGTGCAGTGAAGACTACTCCTATCGACTCTCTTCTATTCCTGACTAATACCAGACCAATTAAATTAATTATTGCGGAGAAAGCTCTTATACTTTATGAAAAATTAATTAGATTAAATGATCCTTTTTGGAACTGCTACCAAAATATCCCAAGACAACTAAAGACGCAAAGTGGTTTCCCACAAAGAGATCTGGAATTGAGAGCTGAGCTGGAACTTGATGATGAAACTGTAGAGGGATTCTTAAAACCTTTTAACCCCTTAAACCATATAGGGATAGCCACTAACCTGGACCTTATGCAACCATTTCTTTAAGAGCCAAATGCCCCAAAGCAGCTTACAAATCCTGGCTCTTGAAACTATCCACACTTTATACCCTGAGCCTGAGTGGTTACACATATATACAGAGAACTCCTGACCGAGCTGTCCCCGTATGTCAGAGCTGGGATATTCTCTTCCATCTTTTCTTTTTATGTACCGGTTGGAAAGCAAAAAACCGCCTTTGATGGAGAGGTTGGGGCTATCTATAGGGCGCTGATGCAAATTGTTTCCAGACACTCAGATAGTTATACAGCAAGATAGTTATACTTTCCAATTCTAAAGCTGCCATCCAAGCTATTGGATCTCGTGAAATACCTACTTCAAAGAGTATCAATGATTGCCAGGCTCTCCTGAAGAAATTGAGGATAGAGGGGCGACAAGTAATACTCCAATGGATCCCAGGGCATTGTGATATTTAAGGCAACGAACAGGCGGATATGCTGGCTAAGAAAGGCACCCTAATAGCTCAACAGCCAAGCACTTTTAAATCCTTTCATTCCACAAGGCTCTATATAAAATATTTTATGAAACGAAAATGGAGGGCATTGCTCACTTCCCGTCTTTCTTCAAGAAGTCTGAGGAATGATTTGAAACAGGGTGTTTCCGATAAGCCCCGTGAAAAAGCTGTTGTGGAATTTAGATTTACGGTGGGCCATGACTGCCTGGCGTACCACCTTTGCCGCATTTGAATCTTCACTGACCCAAACTGCCCATTGTGTCAGAATGGTGAACCTATGGACAGGAGCCATCTATTAAGATGCTCTGCCCTGAGTGGAGACTCTGAGGTGAGGTGTTACTGGAGCGCCAGGCATCTGCTGATAAGACACTGACTTTTTTTCTCTTGCTTTTATTCACTTGCGTGTTCTTTGTAAGAGTTTGTCATATTCTTATGCCATTAGAAATAAAAAATAATGTTCCATGTATGTAAATATGGATAGTTTAATCATTTTTAATAAATAAATGGTTCGTTGATTTTATACATCACAGTTTATCTGATAGTAGTATTGGCAGTTACGTTTTCAAGCCAAGATATATCACAAAGCAATTACAACAAAATAATACTTCTAGGAAATTTTTCAAGAGAGGGAAAAATCTATACCATACATAAAATTAAACCCTTAATATTACTGCTGTAAATACAGCATAGGGGTTAGTCAGAGGAATTAGAAAAACAGAGTTGAAAAAAATAGCAGTTGAGATGACTGCGTAATTTAATTTTACTTCCAATATATAATACATGGTATTGTATTAATTGGTATAAGATATACCAATTTTGAATAAGAAAATGCTTACAATGTAGTGTTTGTTTCTAATGAATAATAATACAGAATAAACAACAATATATTTGTCAGATATTTTTCTCAGAGAAGATGAAAGCTATTAGTTTAAAAAATAGAAATAAATACAACAAAGTCCTCAAAGGAAAGGTAGACAAAAGAAGGATTCTCGTAAAAACATGGGTTTCATGTTCTTCATACATGAAACAAAAGACCTGATACGTCTGTGTGCTCGGATTTATACATGAAAACAATACCTTTCAGTTGCTTGTTGTTCAATGGAAATATTAATCATCGAATGCAGGCTTTCTATCGTTTATCGGAAGAAAAATGGCATAGAAGTAGCTAAGCACATCTAGATTAAAAGCTAATTTAACTAAGTTTTCTGACCACAGTAGAGACTATCACATAATGTGCCTGCAGGAAATTAAAACCTAAATTGAGAACTTTTACAAAGGACTCATCATTTGAACAAAAGTTCATAAATCAACATAAATACAATTATTAAATATGTATTTAGATTCAAGTTTATAAATTTTGAGGTTTTTTTTTTCCAACGTTTTGGAACCAAGTATTTCATTTCCAGTGTTTTGATTTTTTGATCACCATTGAAGATTTGGAAAGTTGTGTGCAATTAAATGGTCTTCTTTTAATATTTCAATTATTTTAAATAAAGAAAACAGAAAAGGAAATTGAATACAGGCTTTTGTTTGTATTCATTGTAAATCTTTTTAGTAACGCATTTTTGAAAACAAAAACTTAGTACACCATGTTTAACATTTCTGATTACTTATATACTCAAGAATTTAAAATGTTGATTTATATTTCGAAATTATAAACCATAAGCAAAATAAAAATAGATGCGAAAATCATAATACACGTAAAAACACTGTTGAACTTTCATGTGAATTACTTTCTCTTATGACACTCGACTAAGTCGACACTCAACTAAGTAACCCTCTATTTTTTTATTGAGAAATATATATACAAAGCCCTTCCACGTTTGCCAAAATTTCTATCGGTTATAAATACTAAAATAGTTATTTTCACTTAATTTTGTTACAAATGTGAGTAGCTTAATTTAAGTGTTTTTGAAATATTTTCTCATTTAGAGTGCTGCCAGAAAATCGTAACTTAATCCTTTCGCTTATTGATTTGATGAGTTTTAACGTATCCATTTAATGAAAAGAGTCATTAAATGTTACCTAGCTACTCAATAAAAGAATTAGGATATAATGTGTATTCAGTTATAAAGATCTACACAAGCAACTGAATTTTTTAAAGGCTGCGGAGAAATTAAAATATTTGTGAAATAAATATACACGGTTTTCCGTCGACGCGTAAACTTTGTGTGAATTGCTTATTGAATGTTTCATGAAAGACAAAATAGTATATGTCGTTTTAATAAATATTTTGGAAACAGTATTATATATATATATATATATATATAAAGAGAGAGAGAGAGAGAGAGATTATAATATAAAGTACATCTAATTATTAATCTGCTTAAAGTTTCACTTTTCATTTAGATTTTTATGCAAATATAAAAGTTCTTAAGAATATTTTAAAATACTTTTTACTAATGTAAATATAATAACAATTATATATATATACCAAGAAATAAATAAGAGATTATTATTTACATTATCTTAAAAAGGATTCTTAATTTTTTTGCGTCATGATGTGAACAATATAAGCAATGTTTTTAGTATCATGTAAAAACATAATTTTGTTAAAGACTATCTCTCCTACACAAAAAATTTAACGAAAGATAATTCAATTTTTCCACTTAATATCATTCTTTAGTATTTTAGAAATGATTATTTTCTTCTTTTCAAAAACTCTTTATATAAACCAAGGAATTAGCATGGTTATTTTGGTTTCTCTGCTTTACTGAATATTAGAATATTTATTAACTATAAAAATTGATTCTTAAATGAATGCTATCTCATTCTATGCTGTTTTCTAATTTAAAAAATACTTTAGATTCAATTTCGATAAAAATACATGAGTAGGAAGATGGAAATTAACCTCTCATATTTTTATTAAACTAAATAAATTTTCAATCAGAAATAATATTTAAATGTGCATCACACACATTCTAACCGTTTCTAAATACAGATATTACAAAGAGAGACACAGTAAAATTTTAAAAAATTAAACCTTTCATTAAAGGAGACATCAAAATGAATTTTACGGATTTAAAGATAATTCTTCTTTATAAGCACTTAATTATGTTTTAAAAAATTATTATTTTAACTTATTTTGGCTTAATATGTATATTGTATGTATACAAAATAAGTTATTCATGGTGGCAAAAATAGTTGAAACTCACTTGATATAAACTGCATGAATTTCAAAAACTCATTATATGGATGCTCTATTATCTTATCTACTTAAAAAAGTTTTCCTCTTAATTTGGGTACGTTTTGGAGTTTTAAAGGTAAAGCTTTGATATTATCATTATAACAACTCTGACTCATTTTTAATAAAATTTGAATATACTCTGTAAAATATTTATCATATGATTGAAGGAGCGAATTCAGTAAAATTCTTACGTAAATAGAAAATTGAAAGCTGTCTTTGACAATATGTCAGTTGCGTTTGAATTTTGGATAATCCTAATTTTATTTAGGCACAGGAATTTTATTGGCTGTAGATTGTTTATTATCATATGCATTTGCTTTCTATTTTAAACAGAGAACACGATCCTTCCTTTTAAGCACATTTCTTGGCATAAAACCTCAAATGAGAATCAAGATGCCTAATTGTAGTTGATTTTAGAATTTCCAATAAATTTACATCGCATTATAACTTCGTATCCTATAAACATTTTTAAAGTATTATTTATGGCATATATATTATTGCAATTTTTTTTTATTTTGCCCATCATAAAAATTTGGATCAAATTATTGAACTTACAAAACATTACTTTTGATAAACTCTATTTTGAATTAGTATCCCCCCTATCAAGTTTCCCGTACCTGTAACTCCTACTAAAATTTATTTCTAAATAACTGACATCACACTGAGATTCTATGGTTCGTTTCAAAACAAACCCAGAAGCCATTTAACCTGAAGATATTTGTTTACCCTAAAAGTAATGAGATACCATTAATTTTTTTAAAGATAAAATATATTGTCCAGTACGTTGACCACTGAAAGAGGTAATTGCTCTCAATCCTGTTAAACGTGGTAGGAAATGGTGCCTGATCTGCTTCAGATATCTATTTTAACTAAGTAGAGTCATAAACAGCTGAAATTAATACAGAAGTAAAAAGTTAACATCACCAATTTTGCAAAACTGTTTCCATATTAGTGTGCTTAAAATATCAGTAAAAAGTATTTGTAACACCCTGGATAAATTAATGTATTTTAAGCATTATACTTAGAATTTATTTTTTAATAAACAACATTAAAAATTGTTACCCGTAGCATTCTCAAGAGTGGCATATAGAATTATCTTTTAGTATAGTGAGAAAAGTAGTTCAATCATTATGCAGTTACATAATATATTTTATTTTTATTAGGGTTTTCCTGTAACAAAAAATTCGAAAAATATCCAATCGTCGCAAAATGAGCAATTCTAGAAAATAAATAAGTTTCGGTCTTCACGAAAAAAGAACTTTAAATGGGCAGATCAATTAAAAGAGTAACTGTTATAAATAATCCGTGCACAAAAATGTTTCAAAAAGTTTAAAACTAGAACTTTTCTTCAATATATATAGATCTGCTTTTGTAATTTAATAGAAAGAGAGAGAGAGAGAGATAACATTAGACAACAAATTTAAAACTCAGAAAAGAAAATATTTTGTGAAGGAAATATTGAATTTAAAAATTATTTCTGTTATATTTTCCTGAAAATTTTATATTTTGGTCAACATTTTAGAGTGAAATTAATGTATGTTTATGAATCTCAGAAAACTAGAACATTTTTTTAAATATTTCCTATAAAAACACAATAAAATAAGAACATTTACAGCAGAAAATTTCTAAAATTTTAAATGATAAAATTTCATTGATAAATTAAAACATGCATACAAATTACTTGAATTTTAATTAAATTTATTCAGTTTTGATTTTAAAAAATCAATGGTTTTTTAATATTAAAATTGATATGTCATTTTAAATAAGCAAGTAATTTGAATTTATTATAAGGTACTATTTCCCATAGAAATTGCATATATAATATTGAGAAGCACACGTTTAATCCCATAATAATAAAAAAACCTTAAAAATATTTTCTGTAAGATAACTTAGCGCATAAACAGAATGATTTTTCTTTATTATAATAATTTTCCTCATTAAAATATTTCCATCATTCACTTTACTTGAACGATAGGTTGAAAATAATTATTTTTTCCAGGAAAGTTAAACCGATAAAGTATAAACGAAAAGTTTTGTTATTTATAAGTAATTTAAGAACTGGTAAGTAAAGGATGCTATTTGAAAAATAATTCATAATTTCGGATGTTATTATTTTTTAAGAATTCTGAGATGGATGAGATTAAGATAAATCTTCCTAGAAACAAAACTATATCACCTTGCTCATTCAAATTAAAGATATTTAATTGTCTTAATATTCGAATCAAATTTAAAATATTTTTAACCTTAGGAAGTCATTACTTTTTTTATTTTATCAAGATGTATGGTTCTCTATTTAAAGCAGTTAACTAGATATAATATGGCAAATTATCTTACACTAAGTGAGGCAGCGTAAATTGTTAAATTTATGGTAGTATTTAGATTTTAAGAATCATTTTCACTCAACTTTTAAAAGATTTTCAAAGAAAATATCTTTAATGATACGTTAAATCTTAATTTTTTATTTACATAGAGAATCATTAAAATGATTTATTTTTAACGTTATTACTGATCATTTTTAAAAACATTTTGATACAGGAAAAATCACTTTTTAATCTTGCTAAAGAATTCCTAAAACATGTATTTAACATAAAAAATCACAATTATTTTTACGAATCACAATTTTACAATTTATTTATTGACATACTAATACAAACTGTTGTGGTCATTAAATTTATAGTATCCAACATTTCTCCGACGAGGCAATCAGAAACTTATACCTTACCAAATCAATAAATACGTACATAATCAGATGGATTAATATGATGCAAAAGCAAAGACCAAATAGAAATATGATTTTGTTGAAATATTTTTGTAGATTTTTAAAAGAGGAAGAAATAAAATTGTGCTTTTTTTTATAAAACTTCCAAACCTTAATTGATCAAGTCTATTATGAAGTGTTTTTCAAACATTTAGAATGTAATAAAAAACTTGAGACATTTAACAACGGCCCTTTGCTTTTCAGTTTCAATGTAAGCCTGGCTTTTATTTTATATTTTGGCATCTCTCATAGCGTTTCTACTAATATATTTCCCTTGACTCAAAATATAATTGCATATAATCTTAGAAGATAATTTTACTTCTGAGGATAATTTTTTCAAGTATTCATATTGACACCTGAAATGATAAAGCCATATGGCAACTTTCATACCATCCATTAAAAAAATTTGCTAATTTGTAATGTAACGTTAAAGACACATGCAAAAACGTATTACAGATTACAGTTCCTTTTAAAATATTTTTATGTTCCTAATAAATATATATATATATATATATATGTAGAAAAAAATTTTTTTACAGAGATAATTCTGCTTTATAAGAAGATTTTTAAATCAGCCATATTTATGTGTCACAAAATTAGGAACTTTGGATTACCTCCAAGTACCTGAACTGACTAATGTAACTACAAATGATTGCATATAAACATTAATCTTCCCTTATTCAAAAGTGGCTCTAAAATTGAATCTTGGTTCCTTCACTCTAAAGCTTTTGACCCTACCATTTGGCTACTGTAAAATTTGTTAAAGAAATATGGTGTTCTTCAGAGTATCATCCACAAATATAACTCATAAATTCAAATTATTCCAAGAGATGAACAGTATTTTTACTGGTATCACTCATCTAAAGATCGTTGCAAAAAGTGTGTCTATTCGGTATCCTGAATTTGCAACACAGGTTTTCACAAAAATGAGGTGCAGAAAAAGAATTTAAATAAACAAGTATAAAATTTTAGTCATGCAGAACTGTATATTACTGTAATAAATTTACTCTTATGAATATATTGTAATAAAATATGTGAAAAATATTTTGTAAATTTGTTCATGCATATTAATTTAGTCTGAGAATTTTATCGGACTATACTATAAAATCTTCTTTCTAGTCATTACGCAATTACCTAAACTATTTTTTAAATTGTTAGGACGTAATTTTAGTCTTCAGTTTTTTTCAGGATCTTTTATTCTACATGCTATTTTGAGTCTCTGCAGAGGGTAGCCTAGGGTTCTTCTAAAACATTTTGATGTCCAAATTGTAAATTGCCTTCCGAGAGAGATTTTTATAGATAATGAACTTTATTCACGTGACACAAGGGAGGAAATCAAGAAAATTCCCGAACATCTCTCACCTATCAACAGGGATTTAAACTGTTCTTTCAGAAGAGTCTCGCCTTACTACAAATTCCTGTAGAATCCATCGTCAATTAGATAATGACAATATCTAATTGACACAACTTTTTGACAATTTTTTGATTTTTTGGAATCCATTTAAATTTATATGGATAATATTAATGGAGAATTGTAATGGTGAATGTATATGGTGCATTATTATAGTGACTGTACATATCGAATTGCAATGGTGAGATGAAATATGGGGAATTGTATGATAAATCACAAGTTAATGCCACTGTCGCTATTAACATAACTTTTAAATTAAGTTTATCTCCTGAACTTCATATTATTATAATTTTCAACTTAATTTTTGAATAATAATACAGAGGAAAAATTAATTTAGATATTTTTAAGTTTTCATTATATTACACGTAAATTGTATTATATTATTGAAGAAATATTTTTGGCATTAAACAATTTTTTGGAGAACAAACATTTTGTAAAATAAATTTCATTATCAATTTATTTGCTTATATTTAATAAATGTATTATAATACTATCAAATTTCGTTTGAAAATATTATAATTATTCTTATGCAGCACAGAGTACATGAAATTGCATCGTTATTTTCATTCTCACATTTTATATAAATATATAGATTTGATAGTCATAGAATATTTTAAACAATAAGAATTCTCACAATCCTCTTAATTATTTTCTAATTCAAACCGAATTCTTCTTAAAATAAAATTTAACAACAGAGTTAATATTTATTTTACTATTCTATTTATTTCTTATTCTATTTATTTTACCACTAATATTTTCATAAATATTTTACACGTATGTGATCGCACGCAGTCCTTGCTTCTTGAAAACACATATTTAAGCTGAATCATATACTCTAATATTTTTAGGTTGAGATTAGTTGTATGAAAAAGCCGAAAATATTGTTTTTTGCAAAATCTACATAATAGTTGTTTGCTTTCAACAATAATCATAGGTTTCCTTATTTTAAATATTAAATTGACACGCATATTAAACACTTTTCAAGGAAGTTTATTTGTAAATTTTAGTTGTGTGAAATACGCTTAAATATAGATCTTTATCGTAACAAAAAATTAAGTGCAAAATCTTCGTTTCTCAATAAAGCTAAAGTACTAAAGAACTTTACTTTAAAAAAGCAGTTTCCTTCGTATTTCTTAAAATAGGAATTTGTTCCCCATTAAGTAATGCATAAAAACTATATGTGTGTTAACAGAAATAACTAAAAAACACTCTAATAGTATTTTGTTTCATATTTATGCTAGGAAGAATTTTAATTTAATTTTCCTGCAAGGATTACTCTTTTAATTTTATTTATCTTAACATTTTCAGCAGGTGGGCTTTTCGTAACTCAAATTGACATTTTCTTATTATTACTTCCTAGACAAATTGCTGACATAATTGTCTGATATATTTTTTACATTACTTCTTCAATAATTCAAGCCAGTTTTTATACTTTTTTGCGATGTAAAAAAATGACTGAACATCAGTATCTCACAATTACGCCTTTAAGCTTTTTATTAGAAAAATCTCTTAGGAATAATTTAGTTTCCTCTTATATCTCAATAAAAATTTCATTGTTGGAAATATAAAAACATACCATTAGTCTTCGAATCATTTTTCAAAAAACCACATACTAGCGAGTAACAATTTTTGAGGGAAGATTATTTTACCTCAGGACAATTTTAAAAAAATTATTTCCATTTCTGTAATATAAAAATTAAGGTTAATATCTCTTTTTAAGTGCGTTTTTATGCTTTCAAATTATATTTCGAGAATGTGTTATTCACCCTTGGATGATTTATGGACATATGTTGGTGTCAGTTCAATATTCTCATGATAAACTGCTGTATCTAATGATTTCTGGAATAAAAGAATCCTTCAGCATTGTTAAAATATGTTTGAAAATTGTTTCGAATTTTTCCTACATTTTATTCTGGAGTAAAATGAGCTATCTTGCATTTAAATATTTTATAATTATTCGCGCAGCTGTGTTTGTTTTTAACTTTTATATCATGAAATATTCTCAAATTATTTTTCGTTTCTTTCCTACTTGCTCAAAATATTTAAATATATTTATTTACATAAAATTAAACACTAAAACATAAGATACAGCATTTTAAGTTTTAAGCTCGTTTGTTTAAAAAATACCTTTAACATTTTCTTAAAAGTATATTTTATTTTCTGTACAATAAGTAATAGATAATCATTTAAAGTTTCTCGAAAATCAGAAACTTTTGCAGCGTACATTTTTACCTTATATTGTGTGTACTTTTTAGTAAGAGATACAAAATTATAAATTTATTTTACACATTTACTTTTAAGAGTTTTTTTCCAAAAATTATTCTGAATTCTTATTTATTTAAAATTGCATGTTGAAATATACCTCTTCTTAAAATGTAACAACAAAATTTTTACAGTTTTCAATAAAAAAAAATTCCTTTATCATTTAATTTAATATAAAGTAAATATTTTTGTTGATTCACTTTACAAGAACTTGCTATGGCTCATAAAAGGAAGCCAGGTTGAATATTTTCTGTGAATAAGGTATTGAATATTTAAGTTGATTATTTTTATGAGTTTATGTTGGACTTAAAATTCAATTTGCTTTTTAATTGAAATTGAATATGTTTTTGTTCTTAAAATCTAATGCTTATGCTTCAGGATTTTTTTCTTTATTTTAAATTAAATAAAACCATTGTTCAGAAAATAAAAAACGGAATTTAAAGTCAAGTTAAAAAAAAAACTAGTAGATACTTGAAAAATACATTGAATAATGAAAAGATGACCAATTCAAGTAAATATCTCGATATAAAATAATTTAATGAAACTGTTAGGTAGCATTAGGATATTTTTAATATATTATATTATAAAATTGTATAAAAAGTTGGGGAAAGATAATTAAGCAATTTGCTCACAACTTAACATGACAAGAGAAAACATTCTTAGGGAAGTGTTCGCTTATTTCATTTTCTGACGTAATCTCGTAAGAAACCAAGACGCACACGTATTAAACTCAGCGGATTTGCAAATATAAAAAGTAAATGGTAGGTATTATGGCAAAATCTGGGCACATTTCCTTCTCTAACCATTAGTGCTACAGCATTTAATTTCAAATTCTAAATTACTTTATCCATACAAATGATTATTTCAGCAATATAGGTAAGTATTAGATAATAAAAGTTTAGTTACATCTTCCAAAGAAAAATTCAGAGCATTCCTTTTGAATTGCGTAAGATTTAGTGCGCAAAAAATGTTTGTTTATGATACTTAGAGCTATGATACTTATAGTAATAACCATTTGTGTTATTTGAAGGTTAATTCATTAAACTTTCTTATAAATATTGTCAGGCGGAAAAATATTCAGTCATTGGAGGGAATGAAGTAAAAATATATCCAGTTTACTTTGACATAGCTTTAATGTAATTTTTAATAAAAAGCAATATAATTTTTTTAAATAATTTTCGTAAATAGCTTATACACTGAAATTAAAAATAACATATACAAAGTTTTTCAGTCAGAAGCATATTTTCAAATAAATTCACTAATAAAATTTTATTCTGAAAGTAATGTTATTTTGAAATCATAGTAGGCTTAGAACTTTCATAATTTTAAATCTTCTCTTTATTACTTGGTAATATCCTTTATTTATTATTTTATATTTTATGAGCATTAAAAATTGTGGAGATTCAGTTTAAATTATAATTGATATTATGTTATGAAATCTATAATAAGCGTAATGACATTAGATTGTTTTATTAAATGATAAAATAAAGGGTTTTATAAAGATGAAAATAAAAATTTCAATAAAGCTGTTAACTGATGGTAACTCAATTTTGAGAAATACTTTTAATGTCAAATGTATAAAATTGCAACTTAAATGCTGTAAAAGATTCAATTGAATTTAATAAAAAATTATTTCTCATTGTTTAATCTTATTCTATAATAAATTTATATATAATATATAAATTTATATATTATAATAAAATTTAAATTTTTATATTATAATAAAATTTAAATTTATTATTTTTACGTTAATATTATTTGTGAATTTTTTAGCAAGTATAAATAATAATAAGCTTTCTTTACTTTTTATAAATAATAATAAATAATGTTATGTAATTTTTCACATTAAAATAATGTCATGTAATTTTTCACATTATAAATGTGGAAAATGAAGAAGAAATGTTAATTTACAAAATTAATCGAAATAAATGTTTATAATATGAGAAATGCATGTTATTCAGAATTATGTATTTACCTATATTTTTAAATAAATTGTAGATATATAATTATAAAAATGTTACTTAACAATTTTAGATTTAATTATCATGCACAAAAACATTACTGATAATTAATTTTTAAAGCAAAATCATGCTGATGTATTTTGATTGCAAGAAAATGGAGGCAAAGGATTGAATAATAACCAAGCAGTTTGAGAAATAAGGCATTCTTTCATCTTGAGCATAAAATCTATTGTAAATATTAAAGCACACTCAAATAAATAAAAAAAACTATTTTTTCTGAATTTTAGAGGTACTTTTAAGTGCTTGATAAATTTTCTAAAAATAAATATTGGTTTATTAAGGAAGTTTATTTTTGAAGGAAATAAATTGTTATATATGTTGCAAATCTATATTGTGATTTGTTAAGAATATACCATAAGCATTACTTATATTTTGGTATTACAAAGTTGTGCTTTTAAATTATTTCTTAAACACTAAAGCATATAGTAAATACGTCAGTGTAAATTTGAAACCCTTAAATATCTTAGAGTTTTGATGCGAAATTGTTTTTATAAATGATTTTAATTTGTAATATAGTGAGTGTAATACAAACATTTAAAATACGGTTAGACAAGTCCGATACTGGAATACAGTTGTTAATATAAGCAGATTATTTTAACTTGAAAGTAACACAAGTAATTCACTTAACGAATCTCTAATGGACATGTTTCCTACATGCAAAAGAATTTCACCATACTAATAATCATTGTTAGTTCTGTATTTACCATGTTTTCTTATTTTAAACAGAGTTTTTATTCATACAGCTTACAAACCTTTTCCATTTTAAAGAAGTTTCGTTTATATTGTTTTAAAAATTACAATTTTTAAATAATATTTTTTTATATATTTCTTCAAAATTAAAAGAGAATAAATTTGTTGCTTAAGTTCAAAAAGCTTATAAAGTATGAAAAGATTATTGTAATAAATATAATACAGTCAAAATTAATGTATTAGTAAATCTATGTTGTAAATGTAAATAGTGAACGTATTTTTTTTATCTAATTAAAATTTCATGATAAATATTGTTAAGAGATGTAGCCATAACTCAACTGTGAAAATATTCTAAAATTTAATAATAATTCTATTAAATTTATTTAATAAATATTCTACTAGTGAAACTGTAAAACAAGCGGAAATAATAAATTTCTTATTAAATTAATAATAGTATTTAATGTATAAACATCACCTAGACGATATCCTAAATGTAGAGAAAAGTTCATTTTATCATGCACTGCAAATCACCCCTAGAAAGATTTAAGAGGTATATTCTGGTGCCTCGAGGTAGAAACCGTAGAAAACACCTGCACGCCTACCTCCATAGGTGAATATAAATATATCAGAAACGCTGTAAGCACATTTATCTCTAGTTGCTCAACAAAGATTAGTATCGAAAATGGACTCTTTCTCCAAAGTGAATGATTAGACATACGAATGAGTTAAGTAAATAAATTTTAAATGAATTATTTCATTTACATGAAATTTATATTTCGTAAAATAAAATATGTGTTAAAATTACTTATAGTTATTTGCAAATGCACCATATGAATCACTATAAAAATAAATGATATTAAGGGAATATTTCAGCTAGCTGTGTTTCAGTTACAAGAATATTTTTGTTTTCATTGTAAGTTAATTATATATATATATATATATATATATATATATATATATATATATATATATATATATATATATTATTAATTAAAAATGATGGAAAACTTTAATAAACTAAATAATATATGTTGTCAATGGGAAATATGAATGGTGCATTTAACAAAATAATTGAAATTTAACTATCTGTTTTTATAATTCTAATTTAACTACAGTTACCTTTTGATATGATATCCTTCTGCTAATACTTTTATGTTTGCATTTTATTGATAAATCGATAACAGATTGATTGAATTTCAATAAAATATTCTCTAGAGAATTCAATAACATTATGTGAAAAACACTCATTTCTCATCACTTATTTTATCTACATCAGAAAATTAAAGAGAGTGTATAGATTAATTTTAATTTGGAAATATTTTTACGTAAAAAATTGGAAATAAAATTATATTTCATTGTTTTCATTATACTTAGTACTGAGATCGTTAATTAAAACAAGAAATTCATTAAAAAATAAGGTACTTAAATATACAAAAATATATAAGCATTCAAGGGAAAACTAATAAATTAGTGGCTGATATATAAAAATGAGGAGAAACAACACATTGAAACTAAACATTTAGAATCATAACACTTCCCATGTATAAAATTTCTGATTCTTACAACTGCATATATATTTCAAGTAGAAGCGAAAAATACAAATAATCAAGAACACTTCCATTTTACGGATTCATGGGTTATTTTGAAGTTCTTATTTCATTGTGGAATTACACCAAAGTATATTCATATTAAATTAATATGAAATTAGAGCATGTATTTGTTATTTAAAGTTCTGTATAAACTAGACATTTCTTAGGTTTAAGTTTATCAATTGAAATAGATTTTATAAGTGAAATTGTCAGAATCTGTGAATTCACCTTATCTCAATTAACCAAAATGTGATGTGTCATTGATCAGAGTCACTATGACAGATTATATACTTTAAAATAATAGCGTAAGTATTAGAATCAGCTCGAAACCATACATTTAATTTCATTAACATAGTCCTCGAGATGCTTAAAATAAAAACAAAATTTTTACCAAAATGATGTATAACTAATAAGATAAAGGCAAATTCTGAAGTACCCAAAATTGTAATGGTGGTTCATTTCTGAAGTTAAGCAGCTTTTTATTTAAAAATTTTAGACTAAAAGGCACGCCACAAGGTCTACATATTTCATTCGTGGATGGAAGATTTGCCAAAAGAACATCGCAGCGAGTTTCTAAAAAATATTCTACACTACCTGTTTCTTCCTGATATAAAATAAATTATAAGAGTGCTAAACATCTGATAATTGCATTGCGACAGGATCAAGATAACTTGTATCTAAAATCAATTTAAAATTTACAGGGATTCCTTATGGGTAATGAAAACAGAGAATTTCATTAATCCAAATTTCCTTTATGTTTTTTAGATTTAAACAAAATATTAATGCTATATAATTATGCATTTAGAAACTCATTAATAAGTTTTATTTTGTATTTTCCCTAAATAATATTTTTCTCGTGGATATAAAATGGTGCGTTCCAGTATAAAATGCTTCGAAGTTAAATAAACGAAGACAACCTGTGTTACAGGTTATTTGTGCTGTATCATAAATAAAATTTTTTTGCATATAAACTTAATGGATTTATAAACCATACCCAAAAATACATAAATTCATAATTTTAGAATCAATAATAATCTTTCATAACAAATATTAGATAAAAATTGCGACAAAAATATATATTGACCCTTCCTTGGGAAAATTGTACAATATATAATGAATAAATAAAATTAATCTTAAAAATGCTCCTTATATTTGTTAATTAATATAAAACAATTATTATGTCAAACACTTGTGTTCCAAATTAAAGTAAGGAAGGTAATTACAATCACCAAAGAAAATCATCAACTGTTTGTTTTAAAATTTTGATTCTTAATATGCATAATGAATACCGCAATATCGTTAGAGGTATTGTAATTTTAACTGAAATACAAAGAGAGAAGAAGGAAATTCTTTATATCAAAGGAAATCGTGAAAAATTGTATGCGCAAAAGATTATAAACAATTTCACTTCATTAAACAAGGAAAACATTAACCTCATAGAAGCAAACTTGAATAACATTGACGAGACAAGCATATAAATAGATCATTAAAAACATCTTTGTTCAGATTATCTAATTATTTGAGGAATGCCAAATGCACATTCTTTTCTGTGTTGTTGATGTTAGTTGAAATGTTAGTGAGAAAGTTAAATGTATTCTCTACGAGGTTCAAATCAGAATATATGAAACTAATCTATACGAGCAAGAAATAATTTCACTTTAAGAAAGTTTTTATTAATGCGAGCCTTATGGGGACAAGCGTTATCGTTCATAAGCAAAATATTTAAACAAACGCCAGCTACTGCTGTATTGCAGTAGCAGAAAGTGAAGTTACTTTCCAGAGTACTAAAAATGCTGCGACAAAGTTAATTTGAAAAGTGTGCATTAAACAAATCATTTCTATCATCTTGATATACTTAATCACTTGATTTAATTCACTGAATTTTAAAGATAATAAATGCTCATTTTGCTGACGTACTTGATTATCTTAATGTTACGCATGTTTAAATATTAGCAATTATAAATGAATCACTTGAAAATATCCTTGCATGTACAAGGTACATCATTTAAAAATATACCACATTCTGGGAGCTTACAAAAATTAAGTTGTTGAATAATATACATTTCTTAATGAAAGGCAGTGTACGTATTTAAATAATTAAATTGGTATTCATTTAAAAACAGTTTTAAATGTATTGTGAAAATTTTAAGAATGTATAATCGCAGCACTTACTCCATGAGATGATAAAACGTGAAGGATTTTTTTCCGACGGAAACAAAGTACAATAAGGCAATTATAACAAAAAGCTAATTTAAATATTTTAATTATAATATATTTATTTGAACAGAGAATAAAGTATACTAAACAAAAAATATTTTTTAAATAAATACATATACATATATAACAAAATATGAAATAATAATAATAAATATGAAAATAGGAAATGAAAAATTATTAATACATAATTTTTTCATTTAGATTATTATTATGAATTGTAAATATATATATAAAAACTTATACTTCTAATTCAAAAAGTCTTTTATCTCCATAAATCATTGTTTTGATTATATAATTAAGTACATTACTGACTTAGAAGATTAGTTTCGATAATTTGAAATTATCAAATTAAAAATAGTACTTTTTCCCTAGCAAGTGACGTATTATTCTTTTCTTGTATATTTACCATCCTCTAAATTAATGAAACAATGTTTTATTTAATTAATAACAAATGCATTCAACTTTTTTTATTTATGCAATGATTTGTTAAAATTAAAATCATTAATTTGGCTTAGTTAGAACATTTACCAAGTCTAATTTGCGATTTATCAAGGAAATATATAATATAATGCCATTATTCTTTTCATGTTCATTATCCCAAGTCTTTAGCTATTTTGTCGGACAATTATTTATGACTAATTTGTGCAAAGAATATTTTCTATTGTTCATAACTAATTATCATTTAAAATTAAATAATTTTTGACTACCTTGATGTATTTAGCACTTATAAGAAAATTATCACTTCAGACAAATCAACAAAGCACACTATTTGCGTAAATAAAAGGAAATTTTATTTGTAACAAAATCAACTATTTTAATTATTTTCATAAACCATTTTAAACAAAGCATATAGTAATCTTGTTTTTCTCCTGACTGGCAAGGGGATGATAAAGGGCAGCCTCTATCTTTTCAGCAGAGAATAAAGCTGCTAATAAGTAGATATTTGCCTCAAATCACAATAAAGCAAAAAATAATATTAAGAAAATAAGGATAGAGAAATTTTGGTGATTACGTAAGCTAATGAAATAATAATCACTTATATTGAAGCACTTATCTATATAAGATCTATAGTATAGATAATTTTTTGTACAACACAACTCAAAATTGACTGATTAAAATATAGAGAGCATTTAATATATGATATATCTATTTTACTCATAAAATATACTTCCTATAATAATATTAACTGAATCCTAGGCTTAACCTAGAAATAGTGTTTTGCTAAAGTTTCAATCTTTATTTTTACTGTGTGTGTTTCTCTCAATTACAATATTATAATAATATTACTGATTAAAATATGCTTCCTAAAATTATAATGACTTAATGCCAGGATGAATCTAGCAATTATTTTTCGCTGATGCTGCATTCTTTATTTTTACTGTTTTACATTTGAAATATTATTTTTTGATTACTTTTAATTAACTTTTTTTTCATTTTTCATAAAGCAATATGTTTTTAAAACTATCCCAAAATTTAAAAAACCAAATTGTGTTGTTGCTTTGTTATTTTATGATTGAATATTACCGTTATGTATGCATGTAAGTACTTATAATTTTACCGCTTTTCATTGGATAATTAGGAGCAAACCGAAAGTTTTTATACATGTAATTCTCTCTAAAATAATGGAAATGAATATTTTAATGGAATAATATATGAAAATAGCTTTTATTATTTGGGATGTTTTAAAAAATGATTATTGGTTGTTAAGTTGATTATTTTTAATGGGGGCATATTATTTTTGGAAACTGTTATTCTCGTTTTTTAAAATGACTTTTTATTAAAATTCAAATTGAAAGATACAATAGCTTAAATGTAAAGACAAATTTGTAAAACTTACATGTTTTATAAGTTCAAGAGAGAGTTATCCTATCACTCGTTAGAGTTTGGCCAAAATTTTAAGTCTTTTTAAGAATCTTATCCATACTTTGAAAACCATTCCAGTTCACTCAAGAGTTTCTCGTAATAAATATTCATAGTCTTATGATTTATCTAAAAAGGAAACAATTTTCAATGGCTCTTTTCAGAATTAATTAGAAAATTCTATGGAGATATAAGAATAAAAAATGAATTTTATATCTGATTTTTTAAATGATAAAATTTCTTCAAATATTAGAAAATTATTTTTTTACACTTACTTTGTTACTAAACATTATATATTTTGGTGATAACGTATAAAATGTTTCATAGTATTTATTTGTGATAAACCACATTTTGATTAACGTTGAACATAGGATTCAATGAAGATACATTAAAAGGTAAATACTACTGCCAATTGATAAATACTGAACTTCAAGAACAAACTGAATTTAACTGTATACTAATTTGGCACTAAAATATTGCACAATTGTATATTTCAGTTGTTACATTTTCTCAAAAATCAGAAATTGTGTATGAAAAGCATTTATTGTTTCAACAGAAATACTCCTTTTCCTACATTTAACACCGATATAGTAACATCCTTGCATTTTACACTCAGTAAGATATTAAAGATCCATCATTGTTCTGTAAAGATATTCTGTAAAGAAATTAGCGAATTTTCAAGCATCATTAGAAGCATAGGTTAATTATGCAACATCAATAATAAATTTCTTTTGTAATATGCAATTAGTTTGTGTTCAGTACACCAATGCAAATTGTATGAAAATACACTATTTAAATTGCTTTCCGAATACATTACATCCCTATACCAGCTTAATTTAATTGATGATAAATAGATCAATTAAAATCTAACAAACAGCTCAATATCCTGAATATTTATGTATCTGAAAAAATAGTTTTCAAATGTTTCACGTGTTCATGACCGGCATAGAACATTATTGGGTAAATACAATAAATTTGATTACTTTGCTTATAATGAATGCAGAGTAACCATGAAGTACGAATAAAAATAATGTACTTCAATCAATTCTAATACTTTTTACCATATTTCGGTAATATAAAAATGTGCTTAATAATAGCGATGGATAATAGCTAAACGTGGCCTTGAAACATGTTAGATTGGTAACTCTATGATGTGATGATTTAAAAGTTATATATATATATATATATATATATATATATATATATATATATATATATATATATATATATATATATATATATATATATATATATATATATATATATATATATATATATATATATATATATATATATAAGCTTGATATGAAATTAAAAGTAGTAAAAGAATTGATGTGAAAAGTCAAATAATTCAGACTTTCCGCAAATATTCTTTCATAATGTAAATTTTTTGAAATTCAGGTATTGAGTTCAATTGACCATATTTTACTCAGAGCTTAAAATATGTGAATAAAAATAATTATTTACTATGAAGCAACTTCAAGATAAACACGAGATCATACTATATAACATCTTAGAAGGAATTGTGACATATAATAATTTTTTGAGTTTGTTCCAAGTTGTGAACTCTTATAAAAGTGATCAACGCATACTATAAACATACCATGTTCTAAAAAATCTGTTATTCATTATAATTTAATGAACAGTGTGCATTGTATGAATGAGACAATATTCCTCTCAATGGGACAAGATTTTCAATGAATGAAGATCACTTTCATTGATTATACAGCCAAGGCCATATTGAGCAGAGAATCTAATGTCAATTTTTCGTACCTAAGCTCTATTTTTGCACAAGTGGCAGCATGGTAGGAAGAAAGATTTTGAAAAAGAAAATCGTGAGTGCATTATCTCTAACTCAGTTGAGGGGTATTAATGTGAAAAAAGATTTTTGCATAGAGATGACAAAAATCCATTACTTCGGTGAAATATTTATTAATCTTTTGATTTTGATAGGAATAACAGTTTTAAAAGCTAAATTGCAAATTTTTTGTCTCAATAGGTGTAGTTTTTTGAATTTTAGATGTTTTCTTTTTATAAAGTAACATACATTGATTGAAAACATGCTCAGCATTAATAAGACAGGATAGAAACTCATATCACAATATTATTAATGTACATTTTACGTAATGATTCCTATGATATCTTTATGCAAGGATGTGTCCAATATATTGTGCTAAATTCAAAATGAATCTTGTTAGTAGCAAAAAAATCTAGTTTTTTCTTGATTAAGTAAGCAACATTCGTAATGTAATTTCGGAATTTACTTAAATAAATGTGGATGTACTGAAAATAGCTTGTAACAATAAAAATGGGATATGTTCATAATTTTAACTGATTTAAATTCGTAAACTAACATATGAAAGTTACAAGTAATTACTGTTAAATATTTTGGGTCTATTTGGTTAGATATTATTAATAATATAAATTTTGTAAGTCCTCACACCTCTTGAATTCAATAAATTCATAAATTTAGAAATATAAAAAATAAAGACTTCACAATCAATGGCTGTTTTATCATACCCATTTTTTCACATTATTTTCTTTAAAAAAATTGTGATAAATAGCATTTAATAAAATTTCTTTGTCAATATATAATGATTTATGAATATTTATATCCACGAAAGATTTATTTCACTTTTCATATAATTTTGTAACTTTAAAGTATCTATTGGTTAATAGTTTTGCATAAAACATCAAACATTCAGAAATGAATTTAATATATAGCTGAAAAATCAATTAACCCCTGTGTAAATTTTAATATCTCTTATCATATTAAAGAATACATTTTATCATTTGTTTCGTTTTATAATTCATTATATTTTATTATTATTCCATTCATGATTCTTTTGTGTTGTGAAATTCATTTACTAATCAGTAAAATATTCATTACTGACATTTATCAAAATAAATATGAAAATCCAATTGATATAAATATTTATGTATTGCCGTATATATCTAGACTCTCATGTTTAATAAGGAGGCCAGTCTTCTTGTTGAAAAATTGGAAGCATTACCAAATTCAAATTTGACGAAAATTGCACTTTTTTACTGATTTGTATTGTTTGACATTTCATAATAATGATTTAAATATTTGGAATATATAATATTTGAAACCTTTATAACAAAATAAAATATTCATAGTAAACTGTTGTAGACTCTGTTAAAAAGATCTCATTCTTATGTTGAATAAATACAATATAGGTTTATTGTTCCTTATACAAGCAAATCATTTTTTATCATGAAAACAACTTCTTGTTATTCTATAACATTAAGATCTATTTTTCTCCACCTGGTTTAATGATGAGGTCAGTAACCCTAAAGATATGAACAAAAAATACTAATAGGTCTAGAAACCAAAGGAAATGATACAAATGATTGCACATAAAGAGGTAAATGAAGGCTTTTAGCTTACTAGAGACGTGAATCTTTTACTATTCACCTTATGGAATGCTTATAGCTATTCTATGCTCTGAGAACATTTTAACAAAGATATTTTATTATACTTGATACCATATACATTATATATATATATATATAATTAAGGTTAAGAATATAATCATTCAACACTTTATTACTTTATTATTTAAATGCATACATAGTTTTATAGTGCTTTTCTTACACTTATGTTAAATGATCAGTTGAATTATATCAAAATCTGGTATTCTGAATGGCTAAAATATGTGAATTGTTTATTAGTTGAGACAAACTTTTGAAAAGGGAAACGCAGTCTTTTATCAACGCCTAATTAAATTAAAGACTTTATACTTTAATAAAAAAACGTATGTTTTAACTTGTAAATTAATACCACTTAGTTTTATTTAATTATATTTTATAGAATACCTGAAATTTCTTTTAATTTTAGAAAACTATTTCCATTGATTTAAAATTACTTTTAAAGTCATTCAAAAAATTTTAATAATTACTTAGTTGACCATAAAATGAGAAACAGATTAAAATGGACTTTCTATAATTTCACACAAAGCACATACACACACACACATGAAAATATACAAAAAAACTTTTCATCCATTACTTTATAGTAAATTTGGTTGAATGTATAACATTTTGTCAAACATGCTGAAAGCTCTAATATACTATTCTGATTTTTCAAAGAATTTAATGTTGTGATAAAAGACAGTGAAACATACATCTTGATTTATTTTTCTATGAATAATTCTCTTTACTTGAAATCTTTGCAAATAATTTGAGATCTGAATGATCTTGTTTTTGTTTTTGAGTTATTGAGACTTTAATGCAGTCTGAAAATTAGGTAGAACTTGCATTGAAAATTAACAATTCCATTGGTTTAGCTACCTAAGAGCTACCTAAATATCTTTTCAAAATAGTGCTTTATTATTTTTTAAAATTCTAGCTGTTTCATTTTAGGATCAGTTGTAGCAAAACTATGCAATTATTGTCAAACTTCTTCAACTACTCGCATACTTAATTAAAAATTTAGTAAAAGTTTTCAAATTACTTTCAATATATCCAAATAAATGTCAAGTTCAAAATATTATAAGCTGCTTTTACAAGAAATACATTTTATAAAGAACTAGAAGTATCAGCTGATTGTGTGTGGATCATATTTAAATCAACAAAGCTGAGAAAAGAAATAAAGTATTTCAAAATTCCATTAAGAACTGCCTCGCATTTTAACAGAAAAGACGTAAAAAAGGGATTAATTATTCCAAAATGAAATATTTAATCTTTTATTCACGAAGAAAGAGTTATATCTTGAAAATTCTCATTTATTCATTGTAAATAATAATTTCAATGGTAAAATGAATTCCATTGCTTCTGTTAGTAAACATTCTCTGTATGATATCCTGGTAATAAAAGTATCATTCAAACATCAAAATCATTAGAAATTTTATAGTTCTTGAATACGTAATTGATTTATGATAGAGTTACCACACAAAATTATGAGTTTGACAGAGTTTTTTATTCTATGGCAAAATTATTTACTTATTTAGTTCTTTTTCAAATGAAATAAGACACATTAAATTATTCTCGTGTTTAACATCAAAATATATTACTGAGAAGAGTGAAAATAAATTTAGTGACTGTATGAGAGTATTATCTGTTAGATGAAAAATAACTAAATAATGTTTTTCATTTTTTGTTGGATTTGAAATATAGATTTCAATTAAGTAAAAATAATCATTTCAAACCCAGTCATTTCATTTAAAATAGTGATAATCTAATACGTATTCACAAGTTCCAAAACATATCAGTTCCAAACATATGAGTATTCAGAATTATTTACCTATCACTTACACATTCATTTTTGAAATATAAAAAAACTGGTCTTTATTTTTCTGTCTCTCCCACAGTCGATAAGGATACAACCCATTATTTTTTTTTCTTGAAATAACTTATGATCGTCAGTTTGTTTCTAATACTTAAAGTTTGAGAACCAAATGGTTTAACTTTCTGATTCATATAATAACAATCAAATGGAAATAATTTGTACAAATTAGAATATTTTATGGTTTTTTGTTAAAATTTTTTTTCCATCATAAAAATAAAATAGGTTTGTAATATCACATTTTTTCTTCTGAAAATTAAGAAAATACGTGCTTTGTTTCGCTTAAAAGTAATTATTTATTTCATATGCAAATATTACAAAAGAACTGACACAAAAACAGAATTTGGATCAAATGCATTTACATTTTACGAGGGAATATTAACAAAAAACTTATTTTCTCATTAGAAAATTAGCTAAACAAAGACTCCAATTCCACGTGATATAAAATCCTTCTAAGTATAAACTTCTACTATTTTAAATTATATATATATATATATATATATATATATATATATATATATATATATATATATATATATATATATATATATATGTTTAGTTAATATTTTCATTTCATTTATGATATTATCCACAGCATACATTTCATTTATGTCCTTTTACTCTTTAAAAAAATTATTCTTCATTAATTTCTTTTAATAAATATGAGAGTATACAATTTTTCTCCTGAAATAGGTTTAATTAAGGAATACTTTTAAAAAAATCGAAGTTATATTTACGAAAACACATTTTCTTGGCAAGAAATTGTATTTTTATTCGAGATACAATTATTATTTTTGACCTGAGAATATCCACACTCAACTGCGTTTCCATGGATATTTATACATTTACTGCGCTTAAATCTTTGAACATATTATAATTTTCTATAAATAAAATGATGTAATGAAAGTGTATAAAATACCAAATAGCACAATATATCCTTTACTAGTTGGCTTAAATCCGATTCAGGGTACAACTCCAGATCTGAATATTTTATTTTGAAATATATAGTATCATTATGTGTTTTGACACAGTTATTTTATTTATTTTAAGCTCTATATATGTTTTATAAATCACATTTTCACAAAACAAAAATGAGATTCATGATTTTTGTTTTTAAAGTTAATTGAAATTACAAAATATGTTTGCTTTTAGTGGAGAAAACGCATTTTTAAGTGTGTATATTATATATATAATCTTTTAGTTAAAATTATTATCCAAATTAATAATCAAGGATGGATGAATAATTAAATTTTTAGGCTATTTACAGTAATATGTCATATACGTTATCTAAAATTATATCATCGATAAAGTTTAAATTACCCAAATATTCAAATTTACGATTTCCTGCAACATAATAAAGTTTAATTATTTTTATAATGCCAACAATGACAAGTATAAATTGAGTATTTTCAAAAAATATTGCTGCCAATACAATATTTCTGAATGAAAACCTAGAACCTTTTTTGTAATATTAAGAAAAATAGCCATCAAATTATTTGTTAACTTATTTTATACATGAGTAAAATTATTGTTAAAGTTAAAATTTTGCTTTTCAAATTAATATCAAAGCATAACTTTAATATGTTGAATGGTAAAAAGTTCTGAAAAATTAAACAATGTAAAAATGTGATTTATAGGAATAATTTTGAAAGTTTTCTAGCTTTCAGTTTGATATCACACGGATGAATTAAATATAAATAATAAAAATTATACCTGAAACAAAGAAATTATATATACATAATAAAATCTTGTTTTGGTTTTATTTTAGTCTTGGTATACAATTTAAAAAAATAACAATTGAAATAAGTAGATTATATTAAAATTATATATTTAATTTATAGATAACATACACCATTAAACTAAAATATGAAATTTTGTTAAATTAAATTTTATACTTTTCATCTGTGGCAAAAGGAAAGCATAGGCGTATTAAAAATTCCATGAACTTCTTTCTGTTTCGAAACTTCAGCTAAATCTGTGATTAATATATTCATATTAAAATTTCGCAAGAGTAAGCCCATCCAACTATCCTTTGAGTGGATCATTATAAAGCCTTTGAATACGTATGCTGCCTTATAAGGAAAATTCATAGAGACAGTGGATTATATTTACATTTCGCTAGAAAGAATACCAAAAAATCTCCAAAGGTTTCAATCCTATATATTTGTGGAAGCAAAAACGTAATATATATCGCTCATTTTTCAACAAGTTCTGGAATCTAACCCGGGATTTTTCAATTGAAAATGTTCAATAACTCTATAAGCTAATAAATTTTATCATTTATCAATGCATTTTATGTTTAATGGACTTCTTTAGAAGTATTTATCTTTTAACTGTTTTTCACAGTAACTTTTTAAGTCGGAAATAAGAATATATATATATATATAATTAACCTCTCATTATCTCTAATGTAGTTTTATTCCCACCAATTCACACTTAGCAAGAATAATATATATATATATATATATATATATATATATATATATATATATATATATATATATATATATATAATATATAAATTATTTTAAGATTAAATATAAATATAAGCTTTGAGTGTATATATATATATATATATTAGTAGTATATATATATATATACGTTTTTCAATAATAGGTGAAAATAATAAATAATACAACACAACTAATATATTTAGCCAGATGTTATATAAGCATATCCATGATTCTTGGGAAATATCTTCAAGTCGTTCAAAAAGTATAAGAAATGTAAATTCCTGCCTGTTTATAAACAGTATAATTTATAATTTTAGTCTCTAAAAATATTTTATTTCTAATATTTATTTGGTTTTCTTATAAATTTCCTTACAGAATCAAAGATCAAATATAGATATTGAAAAATAGAAGTTCTATAAGAGAATTGTAACCTGATATAAGCTTTCTGATTCTACATTTAGAATGTGAAACATCAGATTATAGCAAATCGAATAAAAGCCAAAATGAATAGTAATATTTTGTGATATAAATCAGTATAATGTTTTCAGTCATTACATTGTGCAATATTTCAAATTATTGCTTTAAAAATAATTTAAGTATTTGTAAATATATGATTTCTCTTTGAATTAGAAAATAACTTTTAAGTTTATAAAATTTAAGATAATATATTTTATGATTAATAAAATATATCTTATGATTAATAAAATATATTTTTACAGTTCCAAGAATGCAGTTTACTTTTTTATTATTCTTTGTTTTACTAAAACTCTATGATGCATTTTATTTTTTGTAAATTTCCTAACCAGTTTAGCAAAATTTGGCCGCATTATTTATGTATTTTTGTTCTATCTTTTATGGAACAGAACAATATTTTTCATTAAATCATATATAAAAATTTTAAAAAAATGAAAAATTGGCATTAATTAGTTTGCAACTTTTGCTCATATTAATTAATTTCAATTCTCATAGTTCTTAAACTTTTTCTTTGAATTGAATCAAATACAATTTTGAGTTATGAGACTCAATATCAAGACTACTCTTAATTTTTGATGATATAAGACAATTTAATGGAATATATTTAAAAAAGCAATATGTGGGGAAAACAAATTAATTTTTTCTTTCTTAGAAGTACATAAATGTGTTTGATACTCCAATTTTCCGTACTGAATTCCATAATTAATCAAATATATTTGTTTGTTTCATATTGAATAACAAAATTTATTCGTAACAGAACATGCATTCCTCACATATTTCATTGAAATTAATATTAAAATAATTATAAATTTATTTTGATTCTCTTAATGTCAAAACATTGAAGACACCAGTAAGCAGAATATTCCTTCAGGAATGACATAATTTCTTAATATTAGTTTTTAAAAGAGGAATTCTCGTAGCTTTCTCACTTAATGAAAAGAACTGAGAAGCATTCAGCATCAGTATTCCGTCACTCCCCTTTCTAGCTCATATTAAAATGGGGAACCACCTTTATGTGGTTTCTGAAATGACTGTTCACACTGAGCGAAAAGATGACAATTTTGTTTTATTTATTGTCATCAAGAGTCTAACCTTTCGGGATTTTTAATTTGGTCTGTCATAAATTCTGAAGTCACATTTCCTTCTCAAATATGATATTCCGGCACCAAATTTATCTCAATATTTGATGCTTTGTTAAAAAAAAATGTATGAACATTATCATTTCCAGCAATATTTTTTCTGGTCGAAAACGCTTAGAATACACAATAACAATTTCTTAAAGTACATCTAGAAAAAGCTGCTACACCTCATAATTTCAATGAATTCTACAATCTTGTTTTACTCCAGTTTTTCAGCAAAGACACAAAGTGTGAATTTGTTCTATAAATTAGAAAAACAATAGATACCGATCATTTAGTGCCACAACAAATATTTATTTTTGTGGCACCCAGATCATTACCCAGAGCATTTTTGTTGAGAATAAGCTTTTTTGGAACATGAGTTTCATTTCACAAGTTTATTTTAGTTACACCCAGTAAAATTTATCTTTAGTTCTTAACAAGAATTTTGGTTGAAAATATATTATAAAGTAATAGAGAGAATAAAAGATGCGTGTGATATTATCCGCTGATTCTCCTTTAATGTGCTTCACCGTTAAAAATTAAATCGAGAAATTTTTCGTCATATTCCAATTTGATAATGTTATTTTTTTATTCATTAATAATATTATTTATTTTCTCTTTATTACATGGTGTTTAATTTAATTTGCTATGGATAATTATATCAGTGTTTCACATTAGATTATTTTGTTCCGTATATCAATTCTTCAAAATATTTCCATCTGAAAGCTCAACTTTCATATGTGTATAAATCTAAAATGATGTGGAGAAGAACATTTATATAAAAGTATATCATTCACATGATACAGAGAAAACATTTTTTCTTTCCATAAACAAAATTTGGACTACTAACACAACAAAAGATTATAAAAATTTATTGGTTCTTCTCCAAATAGTTATTATATTTAACATTTAATTATCAATTAGCACAAAATCAAATGTGTCCTATGCCTGGGAACAAGCTACTCTATTCCAAAATAAAAGTATGATTTTGATGATTCATAATTTCATACTGTGAATTATTTTGTTAGGCATGTATGATTAAAATATTTTAATAATTAAACATTATTTCGACAACCACTTATAGACACATTGCCAATTTTGAATATTAATTGTGTGGATGAAAATGAAAATATAATTATATGAATAAAAAAATACAAATAAAATTATATGAATAAAAAACAGTAGAAATGGAGGCAACCACACTTGAACTTTATTCAAGTGCTGATATAAATAGTTAAGAGAAACAGATGTCTTGAGTTTCTTCTTACCCTCTCGAACAAATTCCGACAGCTTGACGCTACAAATTTTTTAATAGCTCAAACAGTTGTAATACATACCCAGTTTAAAAAGAAGGATATCCAAAGACGTCACTAGCCTATTTTTTGTTCATCTTTTCAGATCTACGCATTCTTTATTACTGGTTTTTATTTCTGAAAGTTTCTCTAAATACTGTCATTTCATTTGCAAATCTTGAATCATTCAGATGCAAGGCATTTAACAGTTAATTGTAACGCAATTCACTGAAAGCACTATTTAGCTACAGGTTTACTGTATCATTTTATAGCGTATGGCGACGTCCTTAAAAACAAGCTCATCTTGCCTTGACACTAAGAATGATGATGATAATGATTTTGTAAGGTTTACTGATGCAAGATCCAATATTGGACATTTCTGCACCGTACAATATTTAAAACTGAAGGTAAAAATTCTGTGTTAAGAGACTAGTCATATGTATATAATGGAATGTGTAAAAAGTTTAAGAAAAGCATATGTAAAGATTATTTTGGATAAAAAATCTTAAAGGGAATTCAAGAAACCTATTGCACGTAAAAATGCAAACAAATTTCTATGTGGTTTAAACCCAATCAAGTCGGATAAAATTAAATTTGTGGTATTAAAAAATACAATGCGTAAATCATTGAAATTAGGACAGACAAATAATATGTGATGTACCGTATATGGTACATTACACATGTCACATATTGGAACACTCCGAGACAAGAATAAGTGCTTGTGTGTAAATCTAGTATGTCCAATACGAAGCCGTGTGAGTTTTACATCAACTCTTCGCATGGGAGCAACTGGGAATGGAAGGATGTGAGAGGATATACTATATAATTTATTGTTTTTCTGCAAGTCCCATGTTTTTTGCCAGTATGAAAAAATGAAATCTTTGATAATTTGCTTAATGTCAAATAATGTTAATGGAGTATGCAAAATGTCAGAGGCATTTTTAGCAGCATTATCAGCAAGTTCATTCCCAGCAATACCAACATGACTTGGAACCCAACAAAACAAGATGTCAAATCCTTTATTCTTCAATATATTTAATATATCCAATATTTCCATAATAATTGGATGACACTTATCACTAAAATGATCTAATTGCATGACCACACTCATGCTATCTGTATAGATACAGTATTTTCGATAAGGGCTAGAATTTATTATTTCTAGAGCACGTTTAATAGCAACAGCTTCGGCTGTATACACAGAATATGATGCATGCAGTTTATAGCTGTAAACTGTATTTCCAACAACAATACCACAACCAACATGACTACTTGATTTTGAGCCATCTGTATATACAGAGATGTGGGAGGAATAATGAGAATGAATGTGTGAAAATAATTGTTGCAAAATAAGGGGAGATGTAGCTGATTTATTGTATCCAGTAAAGGGTTTGATTATATTGACAACAGGAATATTCCAAGGACTAAATCCTAGAGCATCTGTAGCTTGAACATGTAAATCAGGAAACTCAGTAGTGAGACGGGAATGAATTTGTACGCTCATAAAATGGTAATATGTAATGTGGCCGTGCATTATATAGCCTTCTTAAAGAGGGACAAGTAACCATTGATCTCAAAGGGTGTTGCGATACTGATAACATTTTAAAATAGTAATGTGGAGAGAGTTGCTTACGTCTCAGATCAAGAGGTAACTGGTTGCAAATTACGTAAAGGCTATGGACAGGAGATGTCCGGAATGCTCCCGAGCAGATTCGTAAAGCTGAGTGATGAACAGGGTCTAATTTGCGCAAAACTGATGATCTGGCTGATCCATAAACTACGCTACCATAGTCAATTCGCGATAGAATAACTGACTTATACACTCGGAGTAATGCTTTACGATCTGCACCCCAAGAGGTATTAGAGAGAACTTTCAGAATATTTAATGATTTTTCGCATCTTTTGCGCAAATCTAAGATATGTGGTAGGAAGGTTAACTTTTTATCAAATATAAGCCCAAGAAATGATACCTGATTAACTACGGGAATAGTTGTGCCTGATATCTTAATTATATGGATCAGGATGAGGTCCAGTTTTTCTGCAAAAATGGATACATTTGCTTTTACAAGGGGATAAAGTATGCCCATTTTCATTACACCAAGCAACTAGATTATTGACACCAGTTTGTAATTGCCATTAAATCAGTCGAATATTGGAACCTTGGCAAGAAATTTGGAGGTCGTCAACATATAAAGTTCCATGGACAGATGGTTGCAATACATGAAGAATGTTGCTGATGAAAATATTAAAAACAGTTACACTTAAAACACTTCCCTGAGGAACCCCCTCACATTGGATAAATGGATTAGATAAAACAGATCCTATACGGACATTAAAAATGCGAGAATTTAAAAAGCTCTGAATAAAAATGGGTAAATTTCCTCTGAAATTAAAATTATACAAAGTTTGAAGAATTCCATAACGCCATGTCTTATCATAAGCTTTTTCTATGTCAAAAATTATAGACACCAAATGATGTCTCCTTACAAAGGCATTCCAAATTTGTGTTTCTAGGTATGCAGTATTGTCCACAGTAGATAGACCTTTCCGGAAACCACTTTGATAAAGTGATATGTACTGATTGTCTTCAATTGCATAAACAAGACGGGCATTCACCATACGCTCCAAAGTTTTAGCAAGGCAACTTGTAAGAGCTATTGGACGATAGTTTTGAGGGTTAGCTGGATCTTTCCCAGGTTTAAGAATTGGAATAATAATTGCTTTGCTCCAGAGACTGGGATAGACATGTTCATTCCATATTCTATTGAATAGAAAAAGAATGTTCATTAAAGATTCATGATTAAGATGACAAAGTATCTTATATGAGATACTATCTGGTCCCGGACTAGTATTTTTAGTCTGGGACAGGGCTCTCTGCAATTCCAGCAAAGAGAAATTGCAATTATATGGATGTATGGCTTTATTATGAAACTTTATAGGTTTCTTTTCAGCTTGCTCTTTGATTCTGAGAAATTTAGGATTATAAGAGTCTGAACTAAATACCTTTGCAAAAGTTTCACCTAAAAGATTGGCAATATCATATTGAGAAGAAATTGTGTCAGCTCCTGTGCGTAGCATTGGGATAGAGAAGTCCCTATATAAACCACTGGAAGCTTTAACTTTCTTCCATAACTCTTTGCTGGAAGTTGATGATGTGATGGAGAAAACATATCTTATCCAAGATTCTTTTTGACTATTTCGCCGCATTCGATGAGCAAAAGCTTTAGCTTTTTTGAAAGCCATGAGGTTTTCCATGTTTTTTGTATGATACTTGGCACTCACGGTTCCACCATGGTTTATGATATTTGCGTGGAATTGGGGAGCACTTGGGAATTGTGTTTTTGGCAGCATCTAGAAGTGTATTAGATACTTTTTGCACAGCATCATTGATATTATCACTTCTAACCATGCTGTCAGTAATAGCAGCTAAATGAGTGTAGAGAGACCAGTCTGCACGATGATAAAAATAAGAGGAGTGGAAGATTTGTTGTCTGCTTATACCAGTTTGATTTATAATTAAAGGAAAATGATCACTGTTATATAAATCCTTATCATCATTAAGATTTAATGAAGGTAGAATTGATGGAGAACAAATAGCTAAATCTAATGAATGAAAAGTTCTTGATGGTTGATGGAAATAGGTTATTTCTGTGGAATTTAGAAGGCAGATATTGTTATTAGAAATGAACTGTTCAATTATATTGCCACGTGGATTCATTTATCACTTCCCCATAAGGTGTTATGACCATTGAAGTCACCAAGTAGAATAAAGGGTACAGGTAGTTGATCCAGCAAATTGTTTAAATCGCTTTCATGGATGATCACATGGGGAGGTAAGTAAATGCTACAAATAGTAATGAGAGATGTTGAGTGTATGCGTACTGCAACAGCCTGTAATGAAGTGTTAAGGGAATGTATAGTGCTAGGAATATTACAAGATACAAGAATGCATACACCTCCAGAAATTGAATCATGATTAACATCTTTCCTCACACAATTATATCCATGCAATTTTAAACTGTACTGAGGTTTCAAAAATGTTTCTTGGATGGCAAAACAAATTGGATTATACAGATTTATAATTGTTTTTATATCTTCTATATGAGTGCGAAAGTCTCGACAATTCCAAGAAACGAAGGTTCCCATTAAGCTCAGCTGAATGCTCCGGCATTGGAGCACGCCATCTGGGATTCAGATGAATCTCCACTTAGGAGTGTTTCATCTTCGTATGGGTCTACATATATATCTGTCTTGGAGGCATTTGAGGCATTCTCTTTATATCTGTCTTGGAGGCATTTGAGCTTCTTTTACTCTTTAAATATGATTTATGAAGCCCTTCTTTTGCATTCTTTAACTTTAGGGATCTTTGAGACTTAGATTTTGCGAAAGACAGTGAAGAAATTCCTTTCGGAATTGGTGAGACATTTATGTTAGAAATATTTGAGGATAAGTTTGGAAAATTTAAGAAATCTGTTTGGGTACTGCAAGATTTCATGACTTTTTTAACTGCTTGTGAATAGCTAATACCTTGATTAGGGGTACGGGATGACACTGTTCACCTGGCTTCAGGGTAAGATAAGTTTTGTTTTATTTTCACAGTAATAATTTCCTTTTCTAATATCCAGGTTGGGCATGATCGGGAGTATGAGGGATGTTCACCACTGCAGTTGACACATTTTTCTTGTAATTGACACTGACTACTGTCATGTCCAACAGATGCACACCGAGCACAAGTCAAATGTCCTCTACAAGTAGTTTTTGCATGGCCAAATCGCTGACATTTAAAGCAACGTTATGGATTTGGTATGAAGGGGGCGAACACTACAATTTAGATAGCCAGCTTTAATAGATTGAGGTAATATAGGAGTAGCAAACGTGAGTATAAGGTGTTTAGTTCTTACAATTTTACCCTCTCTTCTGATTGTAATGCGCTGCACACGTTGTACTTTTTGGTCAACAAGATTATCTAAAATTTCCTCCTCTAAAATATTATATAGATCATCTGCTGAAATTACTCCCCGTGTAGAATTTAGCCTACTATGAGGACATACCATAACATCTATATTACCAAGGCATTTTAGTTTTAGGGTGGCTTTGGCCTGTTCAGTTGATAAAACTTCAACTAAGAGATCACCAGATTTCATCTTGCGAACATTTTTTACATTTCCAACATTAACAATAAGACACTTATTAATTAAGAAAGGAGAGACATTATCAAAATTTCCCTCTGTTCTTTTAATAACAAAATATTTCTGATCCTGCATCATTTGTTGCTCTATAGGGAGTATAGAATTAGAAGTACATTCCATAGAAATAGGTTAATTACTTCAAGGCCTGACTGCACCACCCACCATCGAGCCCAACAAGGGGATGCAGTATACCTGCATCAGTGCTAGCCAGACCTTATACGCTTTCAATATATCCCTCTGACGTGGCCTCCACCCTTATCGAGTCACACAGCAGACATATGATCCCTTGATTCATGGAAGCCGATTGACATGCTGAAGACCACAACACACCTCCCGTTTACCTGAAGCAGAGGCCAAAAAGATGTGTTGGTCTCTGAGAGCCTCAATCACCAGAATCCTCCTTTCCAGGGACGCAGGTCTCCAAGCACGGCAAACACGCGGGGGCTTTAGTCCCCAAAAGAAGCTAATAGCAACAGTGCGGCAATAGCTACTCAAGGGGAGCCCTCAACCTCTTTCGAGGCAACCACACTGAGGGAGAAAAGGAAGAAAAAGCAGCAGAGTAAAGGAGAGAAGAAAATAAAGATGAGGAAAGATCACTAGGGTACCTCGGGATTGTGACACCCGTATTTACCTAAAGAAGGTAAACCCCCTGAGGGGGTTGACACTAAGAAAGACACACGTTCATGATATCCGGTTAACTACACTGTAATTGAGGATATTCCTCTAAAAGCCATCAATTGATTATGCTTGGTTAATAAACCATACATATAGGATACATTTATAATTCTAAAGTCATATCTATATCAGATTTTGTGAAAATCTCTCAACAACCATTACTAGGATTTTAAACATTTATATTACTCCTTTAACCCCAAGAAAAATAAAAAATTATTTAATTTTATTTTATATAACCCCAAGAAACCCAAGATTATATATATAACCTCAAGAAAACTCAAGAAAAATAAAAAGAGCAGCATTTATATTTGCTTATCCTGCTTTAAGCTATGCAACAGTTAAAAAAATTCTATGTTGGCATTTCTGAGTCATAAATGAGTGAAAACTTTATCTAAAGCGAAAATAATTATGAATATTGTTTGAAGATACTTTACTCAGCTTTTTTATTAATTCCACTACATTAAAATGCTTAAAAAAGTGCTTCCGTCCATATATTCCTAAGTTTTTCTATTTCAAAAGTTTGGAAATAAAATTAAATACTAAGTTCAAAACTTTAGAATTCTCTCGCTACATATTCCTAATTTTGTTAATTTGCAACACACACACACACTCTTTATGTAATGCATCAATTGATTCATAAGAAAGCTTGTTTTATATTATTTTTGTTTCGTAGTCCTAGGAAATTTATTTCGTTTTCAAACTCTATTAGCTATGTTTATTGAAAGCATTTTTCTGGGTGTTCCTACATTTCTTTTAATTTAATAATCATTTTGAATAATAGCTTGCAAATATTTCTGCTAAGTAAAGATTCCTTCATGCTTCATTAGGATACAGTAGCTTTATATTCCAAAAAGATAAAATTAAGTTATATTATATTAAATATAATAAGTCTGGCTTTGATACTTTTCCAAATCCACTAAATTATTTACTAATTTAACATTTTAAGACAAACTTGCAAATGAACAATGAGGGACATATTTTGCGGCGGTAATTTTATTATATCCCCAACAAGAATTTCTATATAATTTTATATATTTCTTTAAATAACAAAATCAATTAAATTTCTATACCATAACTAAACATATTAGTGTATTTTAATACAAATTATAATGATGATGCACTAATAAATTTAGTTAATACCTCATGTTTCTGTTTTTATTTTACTAAATGCTAATTGAATTCTCTTAAATTATTTTAATATATGTAATTCAGATTTTTTTAAATCACAATAAATTTTTTATTCATTTATTTATACTTTGAAATCATGCAAATTCTTTTTACTTAAATTCCTCGAATAACATATTTTTAATTCCTGTGCTTTAAAATTGTTTCATATTACTGTTCTTTTGTAGTAATCTTTTTCATTTGTTGTTGAAAGAAGTTACAAAATTGAGTTTCTGTAAAGACGAAATACTATTTTGATTTCTAAATAAAATTTATTTCATTATTTCCTTTCCAGTAACATAAACACACACACACATATATATATACATATTTTCCCTCACTTATATATAAGAATGTTGTGCAAGGAAATTTTACAAGAATGATAAGAAATGGGAGTAAAAAAGTGATTAATTATAATAAGAGAAAATACTATATTCAACTATCGTTAAGAAATGGCATTCATGGGAAACATCAGAGTAAATATAATTCTTATTTCATGAATTTGAGAATTTATGTTAGCTTCTTATTAAATTAGTTAAAAGTATGAGCAACTTGTTTTAAGAATTATTCATATGTTGAAGTTTACTAAAACTAAGCGATAATATGATAAAAACAAAGCGGATTTTTTGTCAGCAAAATTTTTCTGATGACTAGATACTATAATCAAATAAATGCTTTAATTTTGCTAACGCTTATTGGTATAAAGCAGTAATGACATCTCTTATTGATATTCTTTTGATATCATCAGTGATTAAGAAGCCGTCTAAATTTAAAGAAGTTGGGAAATTACAGTACTAGAGCCAAATTGCTAAGTGTCACTGATTTTTGAAAAATTATCAATCTTAATTCCCATTAAAAATTGCATAAATTAGATTAGTATCAAAAGAAAAGTTGGTTAGACAAAAAGCTGTTTACTAATAATCTATTTTAAAATTATAAAGCAATAAATTCATTAAAGCAACCATTTATCAAGACAATAAAACAATGAAAATGGTTTTGGACTAGACTTCATTATCTTTACTAAAACTGTATTAAAAATCCTAATACAAAAAGATTTAAATGCTTTAAAATAGCACAATTAGTAACTTGAAAATATATTTTAAGTAGTATCTATCAAGCTTTATATTCTTTTTCTCAAAAAGTCTATGCCTAAAAATTCTTTTTCTTTAAAATTACACATTTTTTTGTCAGTTTTACGGCTTTTGCGAGCTACATTATATTTATATTCTGTTTCAGAATAAGGCATTTTATTTAAATGCTATATTTTCCAAGCTTAAAATTCATATACATATATGATTATTTTGCTTACATCATGTTTTTTTTTGTTTTTTAATCTTTATTTATAAAATTTTCTACCGATAATATTAATAAAACGCAGTTATATAGTGTTTACACAAATATATTAATATTTTCTCCCAGTGGTAGTCTATGATGGCAAAATTATTGTAAAATAGTAAGAAATAGATAAATTGTGTATATGAGCCTCAACTTTGGAAAGAAGTAAAAATCTACTTTCTGAAATTATATATTGGAATCTTTAAGATTAAATTACTAAAATAAAATAAAAACAATGAATGAAAAGCCTAAAATTAACAAAGCTAAATACGAATATAGTTTAATAGCCAGATAATTTGTATAACATATCTATGTATTTTCCTTACAAATGATTGCCTTGGGAATATGAATTGAGATAATTCCTTATAAGAATCTTCATATTCTTTAAAAAAATCTGTCAAAGTTTTTAATAACATGAGACGCTTTAATAATATTTTATTTTTTTGCATTTCATGTTTGAATTAAAAATTAATTTTATTAAATGTAAAATTTTATAAAGTATATCTTGGTAGTAAACTGTATGCGAGAAAATTAAACTAAATATCATAAATTTTAATACTAAATTTTTTTGCTCATTTTGTGAGTAAAAATATAATTTAACCATTGTGGAGAAATATCCATATTCATACATTATTTCAAGCATTCCTAAAATATATCATAATTTTTGTCATTTAAAAAGATTATTTTACCTAAAAAATTAAAACAGATTAAAATACTAAATTACTTAATTACTTACATTGAACGGGACTAATAAGGAGCACTTGTAGTCGAAAGTAAATAGACTTAAAGAAAAAAATTTCTTTTAGATGTTTGAACAAGAACTCTATCTTGATATTAATATCTCAAGTTTAACGCTAATTGAAATAAGTTTGATATAGCTTAATTAATCCTCAATTAATCGCATATTCATTTCCTGAAAGAACATTTTTTTGCAAATGAATGTAATAAATATTACAGATTCTACGCCATAAAATACAATTTAAGTAAAAAAAATTCTAAATCACTATTTGTAAGTACCATTTGTTAAAGTGAAAAATTAATGGTTTAATAGCTAAATAATTTAACATCCTGCATTATCAAGTAGGAATTATTTAAGATCATGATTATTCATATTATTCTAAATTCTTTCAATACTCTTAATAATATGAAAACTTTAAATAAATTTTAATCCTTAAGACATATATTTAAAAAATACTCTAATTTATCATATCTCATCATCATTAATCAATAATATTTTTTTATGTAAAGAGATAATCCTATATAAAATATTAAATTTTTACTAATGAAATTTATATGAATAGTTTAGTGTCTTATATTAAATATAAATTTGTTAAAATTAGTATTTTTTTATTACAAGTTTAATAGTAAATATATTATTTTTTCACTTCTAAAATAATGTATCACATGATACATCCGCTAAATATTGTAAAATGAAAATATGGAGGGATAATTTAAATTATAAATTAGATAATTTCCTTGATTTTAAATTTATACTTTACATTTAAGAAAATAAATGTTATATATAATATATATGCACTCTAGTATACTTATATGTGTGTGTCTGTCTGTCTTCGTCTGTGTGTATGAGAGAGTGTGTACGCACATACATTATTATTTATGTAAGACGTATACATGTTTTAAACAAGGTTTAATTTAAACTAATCATTAAATAAAGTCAAATTAATTAAGAAATGATGCAAAACTTTTTGCATATTTAATGATTCGTAAAATAGTATCTAAGCATAAATACTAAAATATTTAGAAGATCTCTTTAGAGTTTGATGTCATATAACAATGTTTCTTCAGAGAGTAAAAGAATGACTTTAAAGTAAAATATAAATGTTATCTTTAACTGTATATATAACATTTTAAATGATTAAAAGCTTTATAAAAACAATATTTTTCGACTACAGATAAATATCCAATATATTGCAAAATGTTTTTCTAGTTTTATGGAAATAGTTTCCTTTGTAAAATCTTTTTCTGCGTGCTATTTTATATGGAGATCTGAATCTGTTTGTTTTTTTACTGTATCTTGAATGTTTTGTGAAAGTAAACGGTTTGTAGTGAAAAACATGCGTAACTTTCCTTATTTCTTTCGTGTCACGAAAAATCTTAGTATTCTGAAATATGTAGGAATGAAATTTACCCATGACTGAATACTCAAGAATAAATGAACATTCCCTTAGCATTTTAATCTTTACTGCCTTTTTAAAATGACTTTAAATGCAATCATTATTATTCGTTAGCAAATATTTTCTATCACTTACAATAAATAAAAATCAAATCAGTTTGTAATAAATAGTTTGCCTTACTTTACATTTAGAATATTTTTATTCAAATAGGAATATTCGTACTTTTTTACATTATTAAATCTCAAACAATACTGCATATTAAAAAACGCTGAAAAATATCTCAAGTATGGATTAGATCTTAATACTAACATTCAGATGTTTTATGATTTTTCTTGTTTTTCTTTATTGTTTTAAAAGAAGTTTTTGCATAACAAGCTTCACAAAATTTAAAAAATAAGATCATTTTGCTAAAGATTGCGTACTAGTAATAATAAATTTAATGTCTGTATTCAGAATTCTTTGTTCAACTTTCTATAAAAGAAATAATAATCGATTTTAACATTCGTATACTTAATCACTTTCAATAATCACTGAGTTTTCGAACAGCATTAAAAAAAATCTTTGATTTTGATTTGCTTAGAACAATTTTAAGGTCAAGAATTTTTTCATCATTTAAGAAGAAAAGAATAACAAAATAAGAAAAAGCAATTCAAATTTTAATTAGGGAATCTATTAAATTTATGCGAATGAGAAATCTAAAAGAAAATTAAAAAAAGATATTTCAAAAAAATTCCATGAAACAGGATATTATCATTTGTAAATGATAACAATATTTAAACCAGGATATTTATCAGGATATATCTGAAATGATCACTATAAAAGTAATGCAAATTGAAATGAAGTTGACATAATAAAATATTATAATTAATAACATTCTCTATGGTAAGTCTCTATGATTCTTTGTCAAGGTAATCCGATGTAACGATCGTTCTAATTACCTGAGCTATTGCAAATGTTATCGCTTTGTATGAAGGCATGATGGATATGCCGTAAACAAGCTCATTTTCTAACTATTCGCAATTAATGGGGTTGTACAGTTTTGTTACTTCAATCTATTAATATCTCTGTCCACCCAGTCGATACTCATGGAAGAACATTGCAATGCTGCGTGTCAATTAGCAATTTACCGATTCCTTGTTTACATGAGACTGGTTAGATTTCAATCACTGAGAAAAACAATATCCTGTAATGATAATCTATACTTTCAAATACCAATGTGATCATGCCTCTATTTATTTTCGACACTTGATAATAAACATTTCCTCTCTTTTTATTCAAGTCTTAACAATATTCTGAAAAAACTCAGATCTCATAAAGATATCAGTTGTACAAATTGTTTATGCAGCGCTTCAGATTTTGTGTGTCAGTCCCACATTTTCCAAATGAATTGAATTGCAAACCATCTGAGTATTCCAACAATATCTGGTTTACATGATTTTGATATTCGCTTCATCATTATTTTCATGCACTGTAATTTGAATGACCAGAAATGTATTATGTTCACATTCAAAACATAATTAGAAAGCAATTTTTATATATATATATATATATATATATATATATATATATATATATATGTATATATATGTATATAATTGCACTGATTCCGTAATGACATTAGTAACAGGAACTGATATTATCCCCGCTACGTATTATGTTTACATTTATGACATAATTAGAAAGTTATCTTAAAATAAAACAGAAGAGCATATAAAAAATAATTGTATATAAATTCATATATATATATATCTTACATATTACTCAGTATAACTCTATATATTTGCACGAGAATATAGTTATCCTTCGTAACAAATTTTACTAAGTGCATTTTATACTTTTAAAAATGGTTTCTTCATTGTATCTATAAGGAAATATGTAACAGGAACTGATATTTTGTAAGCCATTTAAAAACAATGAGAAATACAAGAACTGCAATGAGCAAAAATATAAGTGAAAAATTTAAGTAATTAGCAGACACACAAAATATACAAATTTACCATTGCTAGAGATACAGACGCAGCAAAATTTGTAGTTTTGTTTAAAACTTTAATCTTTTAATAAATTTATTAATTATATTAATAACTTTATTTAAAATATAATTATATACTTACGTAAAAATATACCTAGCTGAACTGGTAAGAAGAGAAGACTATAAAAGTAATGGGGAAAAAGGTCTTAATAAAACTGAGTAACAAAACATTCAAGCAACTATTTGCTTTTAGAGCTCATGTGTAGTTAGACAAGATTTAACTTACCCCTCAGGCATGTAAATAAGTCAGTCTGTTTTTGCAGAACATAAGTTAATATTAGATTACCAAAAGTATAAGTCAATAAAACAGTAATCAGAATTTTCTTTTGGTTCATATTACACTCTACAGTGACGCTCACGTAAGCTAATTTGATTGAGGCTATATTTTTACATGTATTCCGAATTACTAAAAGCATCCTCAATCAGCAAGTTACTTGCTTGACTGTAAATACTTTATTGAAAAATTCCAAGCTTAATAAACGTCGAACTGAAAACAAGAAAACTTCTAGGTCTATTCATTAGAAGGAATTGGATCGGGACACACTTTTGCATGGAATGTAATATACTAAAAGGGATGTACTGAATATCTTATGGGGGAATCTTGCTAAAATTGTTTTCTTAATCATATCAAGTAAAACAGTTATTTTTTTTTCTTCTGCTGAAGTTCAAAGATATTTTGTGAATATTGAAAATAAATAAGAAAAGGGTTGAAATATAAATAAGAAAATATAAATAAGAAAAGGGTTGAAAAAACCTTAAATATAATAAAACCTTAAATATAAATAAGAAAAGGGTTGAAAACTAAATACACGTCATCCATCTTAGACTTTATCCAAATAATTACATTCCCTAATATGTAAATATTTACAAGCAATTAAAATATTTAAATAATACTAGAAATAATATAATTAAATATTTATAATAATAACAGAGAAATATTTAATTTATATAATATTAAATTTTTAGATATTTATTTATCGTTTCTATTTTATAGCTTTTTTAAAAGTACATTCATTTTTTGAACCAGTAGGTCAATTCTAGTAAATGGATATTGGTGATATTTATAAAATATAAAATCAGTTAAAATCGCATCTTTTGTAACTTTCCCTCACAGGTTTCATTCTGTTAAACTGTATTTCGACTTAATAATGTTCATTTTTTGTCAGGAATCTATTTCATAATATTTCCCCATAGGACCCGAGGCAACTCAATGTCAAAAATCCATGATATCTTGCACCCGAGGGTCATCACAAAAAACCTCTGGGGATTTCAAGATAGAAACACTTATCACGAAAACTGTCTGGTTAGAAATAAAGATCTTGATTGCGCTTGCGAGAAGTATTTAAATATTCACTTAAAAAGAATCATTATAAATTTGTGTGAAAAAATACTTGTAGATTTCCTCTTCAACATTAGAAAATATTTTGAGTATACAGAAATAATTTTCATTGTAGAAATTATATTTCACAATAAGGAATTTCTTCAATAATTATGTTTTTATTGAATATTTACTATATTTTTCTTTCTTTCTAGTGAAAACGTTATGACCGTATACCTAAAAAATATGTTTATTATTTTTGAAACTACATCAGGGGCATAAAATCTTATCAAAATTAAATTTTTCAAAAATATTAAATTTTATCTCTTTTTGTTCATATAAACAACTGTCAAATTCATTTCATATTTTTATAATAAAAAATATGTATATTTTGAAGTTAAATCAATATATTTCAAAACATTCTGATAAAGTATACATAAAATTACATGCATTTTATTGAAATTAAAAAATTAAGAAAATTAGTTAATTTTATTTTATTCAAATAAATATTACGACCAATTGTGGTACTTTAAAGCCGAGTTAGAAACTTAAAGATATGTTTTATAATATTCGATTCATCAATTCGTAAAATCAACTTTCACATTTGTTTGAAATGCATTTATTAATTTGAAATCCACTTAAAACTACATATCCCTAAGTATTCAGAAGAACTACCTAGCGTCAAACAAAAAATCACGTTACTTAAAGTTTGCTTTTCATATGTAAAATTGATCACAGATAGTCCAATAAGCCAAACAATATGAATTAACTTTGATATATTGAGGAGTATATAATTCAGTGATTTGTGTCTTGCCAATGAGATAAAATTAGATGCAGAATTTTTTATTTATAGTGAAAATTCATAAATTATGTGTGTTCATATTTTTTTTCTCTTCACTTTACAGTAATTGGAAATTTTTAAATTAGTCTTGAATTGATATTTTGCACGCATATCTAAATTTTACAAAACCACTTAGAGCTTGAAGGAAATATTAGTTAAAAAAACACAAATGTGGTATTATACCTCTGCATTTTTTATCTATGAAATATATTCGATTTCTTATTTGAAACATTAAATCATTTTCTAAATGTAATTTAAGAGAAAAACAACGTTTAATCAAAGACATTTTAAAAACTATTTCCTCTTAGAGCAAAAGAAGAATAAAACACTTGAAAAATTAAATTTAACATCACCAATCATCATGATTATAAGCTCACTTATTTGTTATATATAGCTAATTCTATTCTCAGATTCTGCATTTTAATATCTAATCATGAAATTCCTCATGTTTGAAGATATGAACTTTTTAATCAAAGATTTACTTTTTATGTTCGTACTAGTCCATGAGAAAAATATTTCTTCATTTTTATTTATTTTACTATACATGAAAATTTACGGCTCGTTTCTTAGCAAGCAAACATAAAAACTAAGAAATTTTAATACATTTTTAGATTATTCATCATATTTTTTGAAAATTATTTAAATCAATATGACTTTATAATTATCTGTTTCTGATTGTGAATTTCAACAATTGAAAAGTGATTTGTACAATTTTTTTATTAAATTGGAGAAACATTTTTTATTACTTTACTATTACAATATGTACTGTAATAATGCATCTTATTAATCTGAAGAAATATTTCAAGTTATGTAAAAAAAATCATTTACAAAAGATAAACAATTTTTGTAGTATAACTTGAGGATTTAGATGCAAAATATTGTCATAAATTCATTGTAAGAAATAATAAAATAATTATTACTTTTTTACTTAGAAATTTGAACTCATTTCTTACTTTTACTTCTTGTAGATTTAAGAAATCATTAGTAATACCATTATATTTCAGCAACAAACATGATTAGATTATTGGCGGACAGCAAAATCAATTAGAAGAAAACTCTAGTTAAATCTAAATACTAGTACATATCAAGAAGAATTTCTATACATAAATTCTAACATAGCATTAAACATCGTCAGAAAAATATATTAATATATATTTTTAATAACGTCATGGAGAATAATTACTATGAAAACCCTGACTCAAAGCCTTCATACAATTTTGAACGTGACTCTATTGTAAGATAAATAATATTTCTTATATTTATTACTTAAAGCAATTACAAATTAGACCTTGTAAGATTTTATTAAAAAATACAAAATGGGTGTCAAGTAATGGTGAAATTGCGAAATATCGTAAGCCATAAATAATCAGAGTAAAACAAAAAGAGATAGAAAAATCGAAAATTCTTGAAGAAATCTAATACTTCTTGTAATTTAAACCTCTCTCAAACATTAAAATCAAGAAAAATAACTAATATATTAAAATAATCCCTCGTTTGGAAAGGATTTTTTTAAGCAGTTGATACGAAAAAATCAATTTTTTTCCAAATCTGAGTTTAAATAGCATTCTAGAGTTAAACTGCTCAAACATTTTTCCTTTCTTGAGTTTGTATAAAAACATTAAGATCGATAGATATGAGAATTACAGTCTTACAATACCCTGTTAAAAAAAATTCTTTCCGTGAGCAGAATATATAACATTCATAACAGCTCACTAAAATAGGAGTTTTAATGGAAAAATACGTATACGTGTGTCATGTTCACGTGTAATTGTTTAGAACAATCATCTTTGGTATAGATAATATGTATAAGAAAAAATAGGAAAAATAATTGAATAAATCTATCAAATTTTAATAGCCTTTCTTGAACAATTTGAGACAATGCATTCATTTATTATATACAATTTTAAATTAATATGCTATTTAATTTAAAAACATACAAGTTTAAAATATGAAATTATTTTCAATTAAATAAGAAGTTTCCTATTCATCGTATTTACTTACAGCCTTAGAATTTATATTATCAATATTGATATAGTCGCCATATTTTGAGGAGTTTCAGAATATTTCTATAAATATGAAATACATAAACTACTTCTAAGGAGTATTTAGTAAATTAAAAAGTAACTTTAAATTATACTTAATTAAACTAACTTTAAATACAATGTGATCTATAAATTGAAGCAGATGGATATTATATTTATTTCTGTTACAAACTTAGTAACTTATTTGGATTTCAAAATAATCTTGTAAATTTTCCATCGTTGATTTGCTAAAATGAAAGAAATAAATGTATTTGTTTTATATTAAGAAATTGAAAATCACTAGTTGTTTCGAATTCTAATTAACGAGAGCTCTCTAGGTAATTACGGTTATATTACTTTTACAATTTTGATTAACTTTCTTTTAAATAAGAAATATATAGTTCCTCATCGCTAAGATAAATATTTTAAATTAACTTTTCCCATTAATTTTCTATTTCGAACCATCAAAATCTCATTAACTGCAAGTGTCAGGAGTGACTATTTTAGAATGTTTTAGAAATATTTTTAAAAACTGATGTTTTGAATACATTTGCTTTCTATAAGAAATTTCTCCTATTCAAAGAATAAAATTGTATTTTTGCGCATGTGTATGTGATTTATAACAAATCATTCACATTGTAAAAATTCTCTAATCTCATTCTTCATCACGAAAGTTCGTTAATACATACAGTACGTTATCTGCACAATCAAACAGCAGTTTTCTTTTTATTTATTTACTGAAAATTGCTTCTTTTAAAACTTTTAAGAAAAATGGAAGAATAAATAAAACGATTTATATACGAATGTTGGGGATAGTATTTTATAATTTTTGAAAAAAATGTTTTAAGCGATATATTTTTACAATAGATTGATACTTTAAAGAATGTCAAATTATACTATTAAACTAGGAACCATTATTTCTTCGTATTTTGTGTTCTGCATGTATATATGCCATTAAATTACTACGTGATTTATATATATACATACATATATACATACATATACATACATATACATACATACATATACATACATACATATACATACATACATACATATACATACATACATATACATACATACATATACATACATACACACATATACACACACATATACACACATACGCACACATACACACACATATACACACATATACACACATACACACACATATACACACATACACACACATACACACACATACACACACATACACACACATACACACACATACACAAACATACACACACATACACACACATACACACACACATATACACACACATATACACACATATACACACATATACACACATATACACACATATACATACATATACATACATATATACACATATACATATATACACATATACATACATATATATATATGTGTGTATATATATATATTCGAATGATAAAAATGATTGTAGAATGATATGTGTGTGTGTATATATATATATATATAATTGCTATTTTTGTGAATTATATTACAATCTTTACTTATTGTAGACTGAATTTCCCTTTACCACAGATCTCGGTCAAATATTTTACTGTATATATCATTATTTTTAAATTTATAAAAAATCACTAATTTAATAAGCTGAGAGAGGTGGTGAAACTAGACATGTTTTAGAAATAAGTTGAATATTCATTATTATATATAAAGCTGCTTATATGTGAAATTTCAGTTACCTTCATATATTGCATTAATGAGTTTTTTTAAATGTAATAGGATTGGAAAAAAGAATGCTTAATATGTCGGTAATATTAATTTTATTTTTTGTCTATTTAATTCATTAAGTAATGATTCACTTCATTCATAGTTTACTTTTCAAATTATTCCACTTTATTGTCTTTTATTGCTTAAAGGTTTGGTTTATAACTTGAGATCAAAACAAGCGGCCGGTTTTAATAGAGTTGATCAATTCAACTTAATTGACTATAATGATTAAATATTTGTAAAATAGTATTAATGAAAACTTCATTAAAATAACCTACATTCATTCAAGCCTATTAAAACTATCGGAGCTTTTTCAAGCAAATTTACTGATCTCCCTGCACACGTGATAAATCATTTTGTTTTGAAACTTTAAAACAGCAAGTAATAAATTTTCTCAAAACATAATTAATAAAAGCTATTTCCAATATCATCACATTATTAATAGCAAACACTACGATTTCTCTGAAACGAAAGAGTAAATATACTCAAACGCTTACAAGGTATAAAATGCTTATTTTAAGCGCACGTGCATTATACAGATCAAATTACAATAATGGTCTAATGTAGGTTGTAATCCAATTAAGACTCAACTCTCTTATATATTAAGATTCATTAGAGCGCATCTTCTAAGGATCAGTGCCTTATAGAAATTGCAGGTCATTTTCTGGGAAACCATTAAATAGATGTAGTAACTCTTCCATTGTCTTATCAAAAGCAAACAACTTTACATGATTAACCAGTGCAGTACTAATGACAAAAGGATTTATTAAAAGGAAATTAGTATGATATTAAAAACAGCCCTTATATCAAATGTTTTCTTAATAATACGTTTCATGTATAAATAAAAAAACTATAAGAATACATTTTATATAACAAAATATCTTTGAGTAAGTGGCAGATTAATAATTATATGTACTTACGTTAACATGTTATTAAAGAAATATTTAAATACTACAATTGGGAAAAATAATTATTTGAAACTGAATTTATTCTTACTAAAAAGCAATTATTTAAAATTCTTAGTTTGCCATTACGTTCAATATTTACGTATAGACAGAAAATAGCTATAACTATTTTCTAAAGTTTAAAATTTTAAGATACAAATAAGTTGAGTTCATAATATAGTGTTCTTAAAAAATACGTTATTTTATATGTCGATCATTGAAATAAAGATGAACTTCAATGCGATTTGCTACACTTTGGAGATTTTTTTTTATCAGAAATCACATACGAAATGATTTGTTTCACTGTAATGGAACAATCCTATGAAATTGCTACGAATTCTCATAATTCTCTATATTTTATTTATAATTTGAATCTGCATATTTATATTTGAAATTCAGCCCTATTTTTGTTGTATAATTCTCATCACATATTGCCCACCTTACCTCCCGTAGCGAACTAAATGTTTTTTAAACTTTTAATGTTATTCAAGAAACGACACTACGTTTAGAGAAAATGATATAAATTTCATGTTAAAAAGTAAAGGGATTTTGATGTGATATAAAAATATGAAATAAGGATGCAGATTTAAATGTTTTGAATGAATAAATTTTAATAATCAATTTTTTCAGAATTGATTGATTTCTGGGATTTAGTTTTGTTACTTTTAATTTTCTGTTAACCCACTTTCTGTTCGCTCTATTTATTTTCAATATCACATTTAATAAATTCACTAATAACTACTTATCCAGATATATTCTTTATTTTTATATTTTTTGATTCTGGAATCTGATAAAATTTAAACTTATTTATCATAAGAAGATAATGAATTTTATCCAGCACGTTTAACGCTTTTTTTATTCATTAGTAAGATAAATTATTTTTTCTATTCACGTTTGTACTCTTCTTCAAAACTTATTTCTCTTTAGCAATGAAAAAGTAAAATTTTTTTATAACCTATTTTGAATAATAAGAACAAATTATGCTATTAAATTTTAAACCATACAAAATCAATCTTATTATCACAACTGAAACTCAAAACATTTTTTAAAATTATCCCAACGGCTTTAAATAAAGAAAAATGATTAATTTGGGATTAGAAATATCTCCAAAATACTGACGACATAATACCGTTGTATCTTGGAGTCAATATCAAAAATTCCGTATTACAATTGTTACAAAGTCACTTATTCAATTATTTATTTAAGAGCTCAGAGAGCATTGAGAAATAGAATTTACTTCCAGAGAATCTTAGTTTTATTCTTACACAAAATATACACATGAAATCATAAATTATAGGGAAAATAAAAAAAAATATTCTATATAGTATAATCTAAGCAATTCTTGTCGTGAAACAGTATAAATCAAATTATTTAATTGAACTAATTTGTTGCAGTAACTAGATACTTAACGTGAAACAAAAATAATTAGAAAAGATAGGGAATATGACTTTGGGCTATCTTATTTTTGAAAACATCATTTCTGTCCTGAAGTATAATTAGTCATCAATTACACAATAGTTTCTCTGCCTGAAATTGTAATAGCGATATTACCCAAGTTCAGTTTTAATATCAGACAGAAAATGAATAATTGATTTAATTCAGGCATATTTGTAAATAAATGTGCTCAACATATTTCTAGAAAAATAAACTTGCAAAACGTTGAATTAATTGCATTTTATTCATCGAAAATATGTGAATATTATAAGAGGCATCAGAAATAAATTTTAAACATTAACTTTAATTAGAGCTGCATATGTTGCATATAAGTTTATAATGTTAATTTCATAAAAAATACTAAACCAATACATTTACCAGGGATGATAAAAAAATTTACTAAAAATTATATTTCAGGTTAAGATATAGTTTGGTCCATTTTACATTGTAATAGACAATTGTGTTAATTTAAATAGCTTTTTTATTTGTGTCTATTTTATTTTATTAATAATATGTATCTCCTATTTTCTTATCCATGTGTTATAAGCTAAATATAAAACATAATAAAACTAATGAAACATTATAAGTTCAAAGTATGCTAGGCAGATTGAAAAGTTTTAAAATAAAATATTTCCGTTTATAAAATGATCAGCTCATATATGAATTTCTTTCACATTTTTAATTCTATGGATTAAAATCACCAAAAACCTATTGCAGTATAATGTTTCTTAATTCAGAAAATAATCCAAAATATCATTTTGAATTTGCTTGTTTAGCTTGGCATGCCTATCAAACAAAGTTAACTTTATGCACAAAATATCTTTTCAAAAGTATAAAAATAGGCTACATGGAATATTTATTTATAAATTTTAACTAAGAGCTAAATGAGAAATATTTTCTTTCCTAAGGTAATAACTATGCAATAATGTGTAAATATTTTAGCTTTCTTAAAAATTTGATACCTTGATAATATTTTATAGAATTTCTAGTCTTAGAGACTTATTTATTTTCATTACAAAAAACAAACTCATTAAATTAACATTTGAGGATCCATTCAGGAAAAATTTTATTTTAGATTTAAAATATTAAATCATTAACAAAAGAAAATATATAACAAATATTAAACACTTAAAACTGATTTAATTAAAGTAATTTCAATATTAGTTATGAAAGACAATGCAATGAGAGAGATATAAATTTTAATGATTCATTTCATAATCAACATTTTTAATAAAATTAAGCCTAATGAGCTCAGAATTAAAATGCAATATTCTTTTGTCCTAAATATGGGGAAAATGACACTGTTTATTATTTGCTTATGTTAATTTCCTTTAACTTAACATTTGTATAGGTCATAAATTATAATTAGACGCAAGCAATACCTGAAGGATAGAGTATATAAAGATTAATGGTAATCATTTCTATCCATATCCAACTTTTAAAACAGATTGAATAAGTTCGTAATATAAGATTTCTCTAGCACAAATTTGTAAATAACAAAATTTGTTTCATAGAATCTATTCCCATGCATAATATTTCTTAATTTTTATGTGAATGTATTATTATATCGTTTTATAATTAAAACTCTTAAAATATTTTTCTTAAAACTAAGCGTTTTTTAGAAATTTTACACAAAAAAGACTTATTTTTTATTTCCAGATACTTCAATTGCAGTATTATTCCAATGCTTCATTTCTTCCTCAAATAATTCTATGCATACAGATACTCGAGATACCTAAATCATCATCTTCCTAAGACCTTTAGAAAGCTTTAGATTTTATCTCATATTACCTTACAAAATGCCCATTGTTTCCTTGAAAAAAATGCTTTTCCTATCAAATCATTCAGCTAAATAAGCATTTTTTCAAAGAATTAGTTACTAAGAGGAATCTAAAGCGTCATATGTTTTGGAGAAAAAAGTATGAGGTATTTCCAAACTAGCAATTTATTTTCTCTATCTCAGCATAAGCCAGAAAAATGTTATAAATAGGCTATTTATCAAATACAAAAATAAAAATAGGTAAATTGCTTACAAGAAATGCTTATTTTTAATAAATTTATGCTTGATTTTTATTCATCTCTGATCATAGAACTTAATTCATATACAGAATATATAAATGTGCATGTAGAGGAAACTTTCTATATAATTAATAAATACTAAAAATTTATGACAAAAGTCATATAGTTACTTTTATATTTTATCTACAAGTTAAGTAAAATAAAGCATAGTTTTTAATATCAGATGACATGGTCTTTGTCAAAAATATTTCAATAAATAAATTTCTTACTTGATTATTTTTGATTAAGTAAGTGCTTGCAATTATTAACTTGTGTACAGGGATGAAGATATGATGTTTTGAGTTGTGAAGAAACACTTCAAAATATATAATTTTGTAATATTTAAAAACTCACATAAATCTTTACATTTGACCCTATCGAATAATGCATTTTATGTAATAACTCTTGTGAATATTTTCATAGACAACTGCACATTATGTAATGCATAATTAATGTCTTTGGTTAAATTAACAAATAACATTTATGGATTGTACCTAACAATTATGACAAGCATGTAAACGATGTAGTAACGTGTATTTAACATTTTTTCTTAATTATTTCCAAAATATAGAAACAAACATGATCTCATTAGATGAACTAAAAAAATAATTTATTATATATAGTGCCTAATATAACTTTCACACAAACAGTATAGTGCATAAAGTAAAATTAAAAAACCGTATTAACATTTTAAAGGCAATGTTATTAAAAAATTTTAATTAAATTTTTATCATTAAATTTATTTATTGAAGAGAAAAAATATATATTACTAATAACAGTAATCAAATAAAATAGAATTGCTGAATAAGCCCTTTCTCATTATTTTATAATGTTAAAATAAAATATATTTTTGGTGGAAAGGTTTTTACGTATTTTGCCCATATAATCAAAAGGATAATTTAAGATTAATTAGGAAACATTAAGAGTAAATTTTTGTTAAATGCAAAAATAAACATTATTTCACATAATGTTTTAGTCAAATCTTTATTTAAATACCTTTTTTCTGAGAATAGCTTGGAAACTTATATTTCCAAAACATGTTATTTTAAATCTCAACATTGCTAAAATGTCAGCTCATTTGAAAAATGAAACTTTAGTAAGCAAAAGCCCACATTCTTTTTAGATTTAAACTTTTCTAAAATCTGACTTCTTTTAGTGGTTTTCTTATGTATTCTGTATTTATAAATAACATATTTGTTTAAGGTATGTCTCTACTATAATATGTTCAACAGAATCCAATAGGTGATTTTGAGACTCTGTCATCCTGAGGAGGAAAGACATGTTTATATCTATATATATATCTATATATATCTTACAGGATTACTTTACTTTCCTAAAATATTCATTTATTGAACAATCTAAGACACAGATTTTTTTAATTTATATGAGTGCTTATAAATTTAAGGTTACGCAATATTTTATCTTGAAATATACGTTCCTGGGTATATTATTTTTATACACACTTTTTCAGGATATTTTATCTTTGAAAGCAAATTCTCAAACTATTCAAAACAAAATCTGCATTTAAAGAAATTGCACTGAGCACTTCATTACTAATTTGAAAAAGAGTTTGAATAAAGTTTTCAAAATAGAAAATATCTTTTCGATTTGCAGAATATTTTAACAAATAGCATGATAAAATTTAGTTGCGCATGATAACATTTTTACAAACAGAGTAGACAAAATAAAAAGTTTATTAACACTGCATTTGAAATTTTTGACTGTTTTTTTTCATTAATTCGATTAAATTTTTTTTAACGTTTAAGAAGTTAATGAACAAATGGTTATGAATCAATTTCAAAAATATTTCTGTTCATTCTTAATATTAATACCTCTAACGTTCATTTTTTGAGCACATTCTCTAGCGAACAATAAATTATTTAATTACAATCAACTTTTCTGCATTTGTCTAAAACCAATAAACTAGTACTATGTAATTATTAATATGTATGTTTACAACTGTGCAGCAAATATTTAAACTAATAATATAAGTATAAGGTATATTTTTGTCTCATAGCAATGGTCTAGTTTTCATAAATATGATTGTAAATAATACATTGCTTTTTATTTTTGCTTTAATTTCTGTATTTGTGGGAACATATATGTTTCCTTATTAAATTAGTACATTCATTTTTTCATAGTAATTATTAACAATTATTTCAGCTTATTACTTTTACTCTGTGTATAATAGAACAAAAACTTTAATAAAAAATCAGTAGTATAATGCATTGCTATGAAAAACTTTGTACAGCACTATAATTTTAAAGAATTATTAAATTCTTCTATTAGATTTTCCTAAAAAGCATATACGTAACCTCTATTTACATAAAAAGAATATAAATATAATAATTTACATGTATCTCACTTATATTTACAGTGATATATTTATGAATACAAAACAAAGACCAAGAGAAATAGATTTCTACATATTTTTGACAGTAATACTTTGCTCCATTTTAGGATATATTTAGCAATTTTAAACTTATATTTCAAAAAAGAAAAAAACCGAAAAATTTTAAATTCTAAATAAAAATATTCTAGGTATTTTTATCTATTTTTTTTAATTATAATTTATTTAGGATTATTTTATATACATAATCTTTCGTTAAAATTATCTTAAGGAGAATTAATTGTGATCTAATATTTTTACTTTAATTCTATTCTATTGCTCTGTAGTTACAACTTCCCTAACTTTTACAGTAATATTATTATCTTTATTATATTTTAGTAAAAACTTGTGAAATTTAAAATGAAGTACTTTAGATATTATTTTCTTTCATAGTTTGATGAACTGATTCCATTTATATCAAAATTTTGGATTACGATAATACTTCTAGTATTGAAATTGATCAAGGCAGCTGTCACAAAAAATACCCATCGCCCCACATATTGAATACCAATTAATTTTTCTTGCACATTTTAGCTTCTAAAAGTACTTATAAATTATATTTAAATCTCTTGTAAACATAAACTGAGTTACCTTATACGTATTTTGATAATAAAACTCTTAATACAAAATAAAGTTTTGGTAATTTCATTTTAAAATAATTCAAAGAATAGGAAAGGTTATTGAAGAATTCGATAACAATTACATCCTACTAATATTGATAAAAATTTAAATTACTTTTGTCTGCCTAGAATTCATTTGAACAAATATAATAAATTTTTGCTACAAAATAAAAGGCAAAATATTTCATTTTCAGAAAACTAAAGAAAATATTAAGTTTTGAATTGTAAATGTGACTGAGTACGTGTCTGATATTGCGTTAATTACCATGTACGTAAAAAGTGTACACCTATAGAAATGAAGTACATTTTTCACTAATTCAAATTAGACGCATTCATTTTATTTATCCATATAGAAAATATTGTTAATATGTTTGATAACATGTCTAAGATTTCAAAACTAACATATATATCATAGAGAATAAGATAATTTTGAATTAAAGAAGTTTTAGATGCAATTCTTGATTTTCTAATCATGGTCCAAAATGCAGATTAATAAATTTTGAAACTTTTGAAATCTAGAATTTTCATACGCCATGAAAAAGAGTAATGCATGATTTAAATTTGTTCATTTCTTATAATGATTGTAAGAGAGAGGACTATTTAAATAAAGAAAAACTTTATGTATGGGATATGTAACTTCCACTTTTACTTTATTTCATTATTTCTGTTTTTTTAAGTTTCCACGATTACTTCATTCTTAAATAAAGATGTTCAAATTACATGAGAAATTCCTAATTTTTACTTGCGCTTAGTGAAGCTCTTAAATGAAATCTTTATCTTAATAATCAGTCATAAGTCTTATTAAGCTCGTATGTTTAACAATCATATTTCTTTTTCTTTTGAAATGTTTCAACAAATTACTAATGGCATGAATATATGTAGTATACCCAGCTAGTTTCTTGAATAAATTAATCGTGAAAATTATTGTGGCATTACTTAATCCTTTCTAAAAATATCATATTAACACTCACAAAAATAAATAAATTCTGCATACAGGTATTTTATTGTCATATAAAATAATAAAAGAATTGTATTTTATTATATATATATAAAAGATTTTACTATGGCAGCTCTATTGGAAATCATTAAATTTAAAATTATTCTTTCCAAAATGTAAAATCTGAGCTTATAAGTGTCTTCCTAAATATTTTTGGTTGCTTGTATCATATTTCATTCTTTATCTGGAGCAAATTACAATAATAGCTAGACATTAGGGAACTCTCAGATTTATTTTTTAAGAAATAGTTTCTTCTGTTGGCTTTCAATAATACATTACAGGATAGCTTTCCACTTATTATGCAAGAAGATTATAATGAATGATTTAACTGTACATTATTAGGTTTAGAGTTAAACCATGTATTTTGCCAAACCCAATTGTTCTGTTTATAGTTCCCTTTTTACAACAAACAAAAAATATTCATATACAAATAGCTGTATTTTTTTTTCAAATTAACTGCCCCGCCCCATTATATGTCATTCACTATGAATTACTTATAAAGAGAGAAAACTAGTTTCTAATGGAGTTCTTGAGACTAAACATTTAAGATTTTGTTTACAAAAGGAAGCATATTGTTTAATTTCAACTCAATACTTATATTGCTTAATTTTTATAATGAACACTTTTAAACACTTTCTTTTCCGCACATTAAATATAATAAAATACTTTAAGATATTATTTAAGGAGAAACATTCAACACACACACATGAACACATATCACTAGTTTAGTTATATATATATATATATATATATATATATATATATATATATATATATATATATATATATATATATATATATATATATATATATATAAAGGACCATTCTGTCATTTATCTTTTCTATAAATCTTAATTATTTTCTCTTATATATTTAGGTGAAACAATTATTTTATTAAATTTTATACTTTGTTTAGTTTAAACGTTCACGTTAAGACCACTTTAATATAATAAATTAACTTATATTTCAAAAATTAAATAAATTAGCTAACTAATCAATAAACATATTATACTCAGTTTATAACATAACAAATATTGTCCTAATTTTAATATAAACTTAAACTACCTAAAAGTAACTTGAACTGAAAAAAATAATTTCAAAGGAGAAAGAAAGGTAAATAAATTTTTTATATTTTTTTATTTTATCCATAGTTCTGTATTTATGAACAAAAATAGAACATTGTGATGAATATAGCGTCCGAAAGTATTTTGCTATTTTTATAAATGGTGAATAATTCTACGTGTAAGAAGCTCAATTCCACTTAATTTTTCTAAGTTGTAAAAAAGAAAATATGGAAATTTTGTTACGTTAAATTTAATCACTGCAAGTAGATTTCCATGGATTTTTCTTATCGTTAGTTCTCTTTCTTTTTATGTTTAACACATTAAACAGTATTTTTTATAACCTTTAATAAATTTACATACTTTTGTATTTACTAAGATAGCTTTCTTTCTTTGTGCATTAATTTGATTTTCAGAAACGTTATTTTTATCGAAAGGAATTAGTAAACCAAATTATAATTTTGATTAGTATTGTTTTTGTAGTTTAAAATAAAATCTAGATTCTACTCCAAGGTGTAAAAAAGCCAAATCACTGCTAGTAAAAGCCATGCTATAACAACTCTTGGGTTACTTACTATATGTGCCTTCGTTGGTTGAGTCGACCATCCTGGAGATGTCAGTATATAATTGTAACCACTCTTTTTTTTCAGGTAGCAGGAATTTATGATTAAGTAAGCTAAAGTATTTAGCACAGTTTCACATGTGCCACTTTTAAAAAGTTCTTGTTATGTCTAAGGTGTATGGAGAAATCCATATTTACAAAAGGATTACATAGAGATGAAAACTTTCAAACTCAAAGTTGAGGCTTAAACTTGAGATTACCTCACAAACCTCGTGTCCAAAATCATTTTTTGTCTTCAATTTCTGGTCTGATTCAAAGGAAATCTCCCAAAGGGACAGGTTTGGTTTGTTTGTTGCTCAACTGTCATTTTTTGCACCCAAGGGCTAATTAGACCGGGGCCTACGGCTTAAAGTGGATTCCCAGCCACTACAAACATCCATGCCCAAGGTGGGATTCGAACCCACGAACTGTTGAATTGAAGGCAAGAACGCTAACCATGCGGCTGCCAGCTCGGCTCCCAAAGGGACAGGCTTCCCTGTATTCTAGGATGTTTCTCCTAAAATAGTACCACACTTTTTGGATGAACAGTAATTCCTAATAACTTCTAAGCAATAAAGATGTGTAGTAAAAATAAACTTTTATTCATAAACATGAAAAGATTTAAAACTTTGTTGAAATTATTCACAAAGTAGTTTTAAGAAACAAATCATGTTTCTTCTAAGAAATACCCTAATTCCTTGTAAAATACATTCAACTTCTAAAAATGTAAGCAAATGCTTCATTTTCCGGCTTTATTATTTTTAAAATCATGCTATTTTGAATTAATTTGTAAGAAATTTCTTCTTATTGTACACCTGATTGATCAGCTTGCATTTTAATTCATAATTAATTGCTGTTTTCAAATTTAAAATTTTTATTTCTAATGAAAAATTTATTTGACCTTATATCTATATCCATGTAATAATTTTGTGCTGTGTTAAAGAATTTGTTCGAAAATTTCATAATATATTGCTATCAATAATCAATCAGAAATTAATGAACAACTATCTAATTGTCAAGGCTTTTAAGAAAACGGAATGCTCTTTATACAATGGCTATTATAAAAAACTCTATATAAATTTTTCTAGTTTATTAAAAATATCTCCAAATATACCTGCAACCAGGGCCGGCCCCAGGGTAGGTGAATACGGGCGGCAGCCCGGAGCGCAATGATCTAGGGACGCGAAAATCATGGAAAACGAAAATAAACTGATAAAAAAATTAAACTACAAGCTTTTATAAAATACACTAAAAAGTAAAGAATACCTTTTTATCATTCTGATATCATTAATAAATTATTTTTCATAATATTACATTGTCATCAGACCTCTGTATTGTAAGTATACCAAATTTCATTAAAACCGGTTTTTTCTTAAAAACGCGTTGCAAGATTTGACTGACACTTTTGATTTTGAAACCAAGCGAAACAAGATCTTACAGCCCTTTTTAACTGATATAAAAAGGAAATAAAATTTTTATAGGTTTCATCAAATGAACTTGTAATAGAAAATCATTCTTGGTTACAGAAGATATTCATCAATTCTTTCGGTAAATATATTTTTACAATTTTTCTGCAAATAAATTGTTTCAGGTTCTTCTACCCATTGCGAGATCAACAGCTAAGGAATAGTCGGAGGTTTTACTAGAAGAGCTAGAGAAAAATAGGCTTTAAGTAGAAAACATGGGCGGTCAAGGGTATGAAAATGGTTCCAATATGAGAGGAAAAAAATCGGGAGTATAAACAAGAATCAGAAATATGAACCTCAGAGCATTTTATGTTCCATACAGCAGCCACTACATTTAAATTCGCACCAAACCTCAGCATAGGATTAATACTTAGATTGTCACAGTCACTGTGGCTTCAAGGAAAAGAAGTTTTTCAAAATGGATTGGCAAAGATAGCTATAGAATACCAAATCAGTGACAAATTACACTTGAAATCACTGGTTCGTGAGTTTGCCAAAATAAAAGCTAGAAAAAAGGCATTTTAATTACTTTGGTTAGTTAGAATTTATTTATAATATAGGATATTAGTTATGTTAGCATTACTACATTTTAACTTTTGTTATTTGGCTTAGGTGCTAAATTGTTTATCTTGTTATCTGATGATTGAGTATTTAATATAAAACTGTTTTTTTTATTTTTTCAATGTTTTCTTGAATTTCTGATAGGTTCGCATGAGATTTACTTAAAAAACGGAGCGGGGCGCAAATTTAGGGTTTTTCCCCGAGCGCCAAAATGTCTAGGACCGGCCCTGCTGTAACACAAAAAATATTAACAATTACACATAAAATTATATTTATAATGTATTAAATTTAAAAATGAGTAACACATTATAGATTCTGTAACATTATAGATTAAAGTGTGTAACATTGAAGCTATGCCTAATCATTTTTTTCACTTAAGTAGATTCATTTGTTAATTACCATGGAGCTTATCATACTAACAAAAACAGCATTTCAAAAAATGAATCCGTAAGCAGAGATTGATGAAAAGATTTTGTATTAAAATACATTCAAAAAGAGAAATAGATCAATGTGCATGATAATTTTTAAGTAAGACTCCTTACATTTCTTCAGTTTTTGCTTTTTGCGATAAAAATCAAATCTTTGCTAAACAGCCAAGAAAAGTACAATTCTTTAAAAAATGTTAAAAGTTTTATGACAAAAATATTGGGCCTTCAAATTCACCATGTGAAAGGATTTTAAAGAAATGTTGAAGTGTTAATTTCGGATTGAAAGTCAAATATATGTATTCTTTAACATATGTATATTATATTCAAATATATGTATAAAGAAATATTTGCATAAAAGATAATCTATTTTATTACATTTTCCATTTATTGATTGCAAATTTCACAGCTACCATAAAATTTATTTATTTAATGCTGCACTTTTCCTCTTTTGTACGTATGTTATTAAACGTTTATTGATCTGGATTAAATTTAAGTAATTTAAAAAATTTTTATTAACTGGTGTATATTTTATTAAATTTTTGATTATTTAATTTTTCAACTTAATTCATGCAGTTAAAACATGTAAGTTCAAGTAATTAAACTTGCTTGTGAAAACCATAGGAGCATTCCTTAATTAGAGGGTAAAATGTAATTAATTAAAAAGGAATCCAATTCCTAACTGCAAATTGTTGTGTTAATTCATGTCTGCATATATTAAACGCTTTGTGTAATACTACTATTTATTTTAAAAAAAAGTACTTTATTATTTAGTTAATTGTATGAGCAGATATTTACTTCGATCTTTCAGGAAACTTTCAGTTAATTTTATGAGTAGATATTTACTTTAAGCTTTCAAAGTGAAAATGAAATTCGATCTCTCATTTAATAAAAAATAAAACATTTGATTTCTGATAATAAGACATCAGCAAATTAAAATATTATCTAAATGAATAAAATATAACTTGAAAATTAAAGAAATATTTCTAATCATATCATCAACCAAGCAATGATATCTGAAGAAAAGTCATCAATAATGCTTGGTTGCAGTATGAGCATATAACATTTTCTAACAAGCCTTCCAACTATTTAGGTGGGATATAAGAAAACCATCAATGACCATTAAACTGTTTCAGCAAGATTTCATCATCATAGATGGAGAAGAATAGGATGTATAAAATGAAAAATATATTTTGTATTGAGAAATGTAATGGTTATTCTGCAAGAAGGAAATAATTTCATAATCAAAACACGTCATATATTCATCGTTACAGAAAAAAAAGCAAATGATAGATTTAAGTCAACTATAATTCCTTGTTCTCAATACCTTGTCCATATAGATTAAGATACACAAATGATACATAATATGTATATATAAAATATTAAATATGTTAATATTCGAAACTTAAAATAAAAATTCAAAAAAATACTCATAAAAATTATAAAAACATTCCATAATAACAGAGAAAAAAAAATATTCTGCTGTTATTATTGTCCTTGTGAATAAAAAATCCTCCTTAAATTACTGCAACGAGTTTTGGTTATACTCAAAGATTATTGCACAAGAGGCCTAACATGAAGTGGACTCTAAGCATCATTATAAATATCTTAATCCAAGGTGTTTATCAAAACTAACGAATTTTTGACTGTTAACCACGAGAGAGTGCAGTTTCTTCACTCCAAGGATAAAGAGATCCTTTCATAAATTTTGTTGAAAATGACGCAATGTGGAATTCTGAGAATTTCACACTTTAAAGAATTTATATGTAATATATTTTAAAGTTAAATTATCTATTTCAAAGTGATAAATTGTAAATTTGAGGAAATTTGCTTAAGACAAATGAAAAAAAATTAAAGTTTCATCTTGTAATCATAACCTCAAACCACTAAACCATGTAAACAAAAATTTAATATTTTTTTTATTGTTAGAACAAAAGATTAGCAGTATATTGAAAATTTTTGTATTTTAAGAAAGTATGACAAACATAATTTTCATAGCTTATGCACGTAACAATATAAAAATAATTTTTAGTCAGGTTTTTGCTTTTTAAAAAAGTCTGTCTTCTTACATTTTTACTATGTATATGTTCTTTTTTTCTAAAATGACGTAATTTGCTTATATCTTTAGAAAGGGAAAGTAATATATACATTTTATTTATTTACTATATATGACAAAAAAATCCATGCCAAAAACATTTTTATATTGAATTCAATATTCAAAATTTTAATATTCAATTTTCCAAAGAAAACATTTATGTTTTTCTTACTTACTTATTGGAGAAAAACTTTTAACAATTAGTTTTTGGCCAAAATCAACATACGTTTCTCCTACTGTGATGAAAACAATTACTTTTTCCCTAAAAAATAAAATAATAATGTCATTTTTCTGTGATTTAAAACTATAAAGTTTTGATTTTACAGTTTCTACTTCTTGGTGCTAATGTTAAATTGTTTTAAATCCTTTTATTCTGTGTAAAAATTCCAAATTTACTAAGAAATCAATCATAAAGTAGAAACACTCATTTATCAAAAATATAAAGTTGTATTTATTTATTATAATTAGTTTTCTCTTATTCAAGCAAATATTGTAATGAGTTATCGATTGAATTTTATAAAAAATAAGTATTTCTGTTGACTCTTTAATAAATATTTTTTATTCTTACTAATACATTATAAATTAATCTAGATTTGAATAAAAGCATGCAAAATAAAAGTGCCAAACTATTCTTTTTATAAAATACGAAGTTGAACCAATAAATTCTTTCGTATTATGTTTTAATCCATCCTAAATTTCGAAATCCTTTTTAACACATCCTATTTCACAGATAATGATACCTTTTAATAATAAAATATAAATACTTGAACACTTAACAAACAACAAATAGTACTTTATTTACAAAAAGGAATACCAAAATAGTGTTTAGCTTCTTTAGCATAAAAGTAAACATTTTTATTCTTTGCATTTATTAGCATTAAAATGCCATTCAAATAAGAATATATCTGAAAAAGAGTTTTAAAGAAAACGTTTTCTTTTGCCAATACAGAATTCTAGATTTATTTTATCTGCTTTACTTCTTCCTTTTTTTTTCAATTCTCTATAATCTAATTTCTAAATAGAACACAATGCTTTCAAAATACTTTCTTTAAAGCAAATTTCTTTTTTGAATTTTCTGGTAGTTTTCTTCAACAAACTATAGGCATGTCAACACTATCTTTCAACACAATATGCTAAAAAAAACACTCTGAAAAATAAAGTTATTTACTTTTTAGATGTTATGTTTACATAGCAGTATTTTATTTTTAGTTTTATCAAAGAATGTCAAAAAACTATTTAATATTTAAGTTAAAGTATAAAGCTTTACGCGTAACACTTTTTAAAACAACTTTCTTTTTAAATTATTCCTTTTTTATTATTCTAATATTTTCAGTATGAACATAATTTTTATTTGTAACTAATTAAATGTGGTATATTTTAAGTATTCGAAAAAACCTTTCACCTATTTTGAGTATCAAATTCTAATTTAAGAATCCATATTTCTTACACGAAGTAAAGTTTTTAAAAAGCAAAGAAATTTGCAGAACATTCAAACTTTTTGATAATTTCTAAAGTCAATCTGTCGAAAAACAAATAGCTTTCTAGTATTAGCTTGTTTTAATGAAGTTTTCGGTATAAACGTTTTTGTAGGTAAAATTTTCATCTGTTTGCTTGGTGGAAACAAAACTAAATCATAAAATATTAATTACAATAAAGTTATTGACAAGTATAACATATTGAGTAAATGATTAAATTAGAAGTTAATCCAATGCATACTGTAATTTAGATTTTGTTTTATCTTGTTACAAAAAAATATGATTTTTGAAAATTCCAGCAAAGAAAAAAAGATGCTTTATTCAAAAACCTACGCTAAATTTTTTAATAGTAAAATAATAAATGTAAGTTGCTCACATTTTGGAAAATAAAAACAAGTACTCCTGGATTTAAATAAATTTGAAAATGCTTAAACGCAGATTGAAGAAATTCTATCATGACATCTTTAACATATAACATTAGTGAATGATGATTGCACTTATTTTTATGATTATTAATTAGTTCTTAAGCTTTTGTATTTATTCCAAGTACGTTCTTAAAACTGCATGCTCTTCTCGCATGGTATATAATCTTATACAATTACCCCCCACACACTTATTAAAAATAATATATTATACTTGAAATATTAAATAAGGCCTTTAAAATTTTTAACTCCATATAAAATATAATAAATTTTTATCATAACAAAATTAAATGACTTCATTTAATGGGAATTACATGTATTAAGTAAAATAATTTTCGAGACAATTAGTTTTTATGCTCATTACATAAAAATAAAAAACACGTATGTTAATAATCAAGTTAATTACAAAATATAAAGCATCTATGGTAAAGAAACTATTTTTAAGACTCTATTTAATTTCTGTCAATATTAACACACATTAACGTTTTTTTCAGTTTATCAGCATAATTGTTCGAAAATTCCACAATATTATATTTAAGCAAAATATTATATAAAATTTAAATAATCAAATCTGAAATTTAACTTGAGATTGCTTTATTAATTAAATGAAATTCTGGAAAATTACAGTTAATGAAAACATTTTGTTTATGGAATTTTCATAATCTATTTGTTTTTAAGTTGGCCATTTAAGAAATGAGATTTTACAATAGTTTAAATTTATTATAAACATTAATTAACGAATAATTCAAAACTTATTATTCACATTCAACTAATTTTCCCAGAATGCAAGAATATTTAATTTATTCTTTAGTTTTCTAAAAGAACATCTTGCGAATACTAATGGCGAAATCTCTTTTGTGGGTTTTGAACATAAAGAGTCATTTTTAACTGTTAACTGTGAGAAACTCGGGAAAATCTTCCGCCAAACGTATTTTTTTATTTTATATTTCTCGGTTCACACACACACAGCAATGAAAAGTGGCTAAAATCCCATTGTTTCGAGGATTTGCTTAGAGCTTTACATTTTTCATTTTAAACACTATTAATTACTTTTCTGCACTCTTTCAGAAATTTTCTACCATCGATTACCTTGAATAAACTATTTTAATGAAATATATTCCAAAAGATATGTATTGAATTCATTATATTATCTATTTACTCTTTCATAATTAATTGAGGTATAATTTATCTGAATCATTTGTTGAAATGGAATTAATTGTGAATTCTCGTTACCTCAGGTTATTTAATTTATAACACACTCACTTTAGTTCAATTTCTCCATATAAATTTATTTACTCAAATCACTATATAAAAACTCCCTTTTTTACTCCGAATAAAAACATACATATCTTTTTCACACAGCGTGGGAGATTTTTCTCTTAACACACATCAAATGATATGTTGGGTGCATTTCACGCCAAACTCACTCTGTCACCAGGAAGCGCGGTATGAAAACACAGAACATACCGGCCTCCATTGTCATGTTTACTTAAACATTCAATAAATCAAGAAAAACATAAAAGTGGTAAAGTTTGTAAACCATTTAAGCAAAGTCATACCTGCACTGTTCAAAATGGCTATCAGTTGTCGTTGCAACTCTTCGACCTCGCTCTTTGTGGGTGCGCCAGTCAAAACATCGTCCATGTAGAAATGTTCGCGAAGAACTGGTGCTGCTAAAGGAAACCTTTTTTTCTTCATCGTTCGATAACTGAAATAAAGTTCTAATCTCTAGATATGGGGCGCTCACTGTTCTATACGAAACTGCAAGTAACTCATAAGTTTTGGGCTTCTTAACAGGACTCTCACTCAATACAATTCGTTGCAATGGGTAATGATCTGGGTTTATTTTTATCATACGGTACATCATTTTGACATCAGCCGTAAAGGTGTATAAGTGCTCTCTGACACTAATCATAATACAGAATAAGTCTTTTTGTATTACACCTCCGTTTAATTGTAGGGACTTTAAGGATGTACCATTAGAGGTTTTAGAAGAGCAATTAAATACTATACGTAATTAGGTGGTACTCTTCTCATGCCTATACTCCGTGATGTGGATCATAATATGTAACATTTGGCTCCTTTATTTCTTGAACCAATCTCATGTGTCCTAGCTCTTCATATTCCTTTAGAAATGTCTTATACAATTCACAATAAATGGTATCTTTCTACAAACGCGACCACAGTGACTGGAGTCTACAAAGAGCAATATCTCTACTCTGACCTGAACACTATGGATGTTCTTTAAATGGCATTTTAACTATGTATTTGCCTGAATCATCCCTGTAATGTGTATTCGCAAAATGCTCCTCTCAGAGTTTGTTCTTTGCTCTGTGTTATCTCTGCATATATACTTCCAATTTCTCAGAACCTTAATTTGTTATTTAAATTATCCTCTTTGATATGATATTTATCCGAAATATTGAACTTTATCCGTATTTTTTGCTAATCGGCAGTGATTTTTAACCTCATTGTCCTGTCCTACACAACCACTTGCTACGTATCCAAAAACCTTATTTTGTAGTAGTAATTTAGAATTTGGTTCAGACGATCTGACCTGGTCTTAGTAACTCGTAAAATAATTCCGTGCCTACTAACATGTGAATTCTGTCAGGAACATTAAATCGGTTGTCAGCTAACTCAATTAAATTAGAAATTTTTTCATTTACTCTCACCTCTATTACTCTTTGCTGAATCACAAATCTGTAATTTTCTTTACTACTAGCATACTTATTTCTCTCTCAAACCTCCCATAAAACCATCCATCCCATTTGAAATTGTTGTCTCTACGGAACCCATAACTGTCATGACTGCATTATGTAAACCCGAAATTAAAGTATTTTATTAATTTTTAACTGTAAATTAATAGCACACTGTGATGTTAAGAGGCACGTTTGAGAGCCTACATCTAATAAGCATCTAATCTCCTTATACTCTGAAAACTTATCCTTTCTAAGAATACGAGCCGTACTTAGCAATCTCTTTCTTTTATTTTTAATGAATCCACTAGCTACAATTGACTGGTTTGTTTCTTGTACCACATTAGAATTATTTATTACATCATGCAATGTTGAATCGCGAGAGTCTTCTTTTTCGCCTTTCACTTTGATTCTTATCTTTAGAATAGTGAATTAAAGTGTTCTGTGGTAAACCACAGAAACAATTCCTTGATCGGCATGTTTGAACAGAACAATTATAATTTAAACATTTGAAACAGGCTCGATTCCTCTTTACGACTTCAACGCTTTCCTTTACAGAAAGTCTTTTGAATTGAGGACATCCATATAACCTATGTTTCTCATTTGAATTACATACTCTACATTTAGCAATTTTAACCTCATACAAAAATACATTTGTATTTCTATTATACCTTCGATTAACACTGGTGTTCTCAATAATATTTTTTCCGTGAGAAGTGAAAAATAAATCTATTTCCCTTCCCAATACACTCGGAGAAAACCACTTATCTCCTTGCATTACACTTATAAATGCAGCAGTTTTTTTTATCTAGTGTTTGGTATATTTTATCCGAAATAATAAGTTCTTTAAGACTTTCAAAATCAGAAACCTTTTTTAATTTTAGATAATAGTTCCAACTGGTTATTAGACGTGACGCGAACTGAACATGAGTTTCATTAGGTTGTTTAGAAGTTTTTCTAAAACTCTCTAGGCAAGAGTATGCCATTGGTTCAAACTATCTCAAAACTAAAGATTTTATTTACTCATAAGTTGTTAAATCTTTATCTTGCAAATACGTTGTTATATCAGACGCTTTGTCACTAAATGAATTTAGCAAAATCTCTGCTTTTAAACTCTCATTACATTTACATTAATACATTTTTTGTATTAAATGCCCTTTCTAAAGAATCAAAGAACAACCCCCATCCTTCTGGACAAGATGGCACCTTTACCGTTAAGGTTTTAATACTCTTTATAATTTGATCTAAAGGCTCAAGTTTTACTTCACTTTCACGAACACTCGTTTTATTCTCCTTTCTAATTTTAGTCAATTCTAACTCGTTTTGCGATCTTTGAAATTTTAGCTTTTCGATTTCAATCCCTTGTTGCTCCTCAATTTTTCTATTTTCTATTATTGTACTCCTTTACAAAATCTGGTTTTGTTTTATAAATATCACTCGTTTCAATAAGTTCAATTAATGATGTAATTGTCGCTTTTTACTCGACCTTTAAATTTAATTTGATCACGATTTGCTTAAAATCAGCTTTTATAACACCCTTAAACATTTTTAGTTCTCAGATTATCAAATTAACAAAAATGTTTCTCACAAATAAGGAAATAATAAATAATAAAGCCCCTATAACTTATATATATATATATATATATATATATATATAATATATATATATATATATATATATATATAACTCAATAATAATAATAATAAACAGAAACACTTCTCAAATATTTAAGGAAAACGAAACTCTCAAGCAAGAACAAATCGAAACTAAAGAACACACTCCGTATCTCATAAGAAATTACTCGTAAAAATTCCTCAAAACAAATAACAATATTGCTCTTACTTCGACTCCAGACACTATAGTGAACGAAGAATTGTATTTAATTAAACCAAAAAGGCAGCTATTCATTTTCATAATTTCCATTTGTAGCACAACATTTGAACACTCGTTTTCAAAAGTCCACTCTATTCACATTATTCTCAATTTGACACTTTAAATTTTTCCGTTTGCTCCGACGGACCAATGACTCTTCGTTAGCTCAGGTTATTAAATTTATCTCACACTCATAACCACTCGAGAGTTCTATTTATTAATAAAATTGAAAAACAATTTATGGTTGCCAATTCAAGCTTTAGATTAATTAATAAAGATCGCTAGGTTGTAAGAAGTTGCTGAGATTAAGAATAGAGCTGAAAACAGCAAAGGTTGCAGATTCTTACCGGTATGTACATACTACTTCGAACTTTATTAGCTTTGAGAAGAACTCAAACAATTTATTTTCATTTATTTAAGTTTGTAGGAATTCGGGAATTCCAATAAAATTGATTTATTAATTAGTTTATTAGTTTCAAGCTCAAGTAGTTCTATTAGTTTATTTCTGAAGTACGTACAAAATGTTATATTCAAAATGACAAACTTACAAGACGATATACCATTTATTGAGTGTGAATATCGCATACCAAAACATGCATCGAACTCTATATTAGACTATGATGATAATGCACCTCTAGCTATACAATTATCTTCGGAAGCTGGAATTTCAAATTTCACAGTATTTTTGTGTCCTAAGCAGGATATGCTTCTCTTCCTAAGAAGCCTTCACAGTTAAAATCTGAACTATTAAATGTTATTTCTAACAAGAATGGGATCGAAGAAGTCAGACATACCAGAAACCGAAAACTAATTATCACTACAATTGATCATAAAACTGCAACCAAAATTTGTAAAATCGAAACAGTATTAGATGTCCCTGTGATTCCCTAAATACAAATTGAATTATACACAACGAAATTTATTATCCCATTCATATCAGTGGATGAAAGTCTAGAAAATCTAGCATTAGAAACTGAAAATAACGGCCTTATTAAATCTCAAATACGACGTTTCAATAATATGGGATCTTCAGAGCTTTTAGAAACTATCTTGGTAAGAGTCTACTCACATAAAATCCCGTCTCAAATTAAAGTGTTTTTATCTATTGTAAATGTAAAGATTTTTGTGGATAAAGTTCGTCATTGTGGAATTTGTCTTAAATTTACACATACAACAAAAAATGTAAAGTACAATCAGCTGTATGCAGATTCTGTTGCTCACATCACAATAGAGATCCTTGTTTAACTAAAATCCCATATTGTGTAAACTGCAAAGGACCTCACGCTTCAGATGATCCTTCATGTTCATCTCGTGAAGAAAAAAATCGGTTTTTAAAATTTAAGTCAATAAACCATCTCTTTTATTGAAGCAAGAAGACAATTTAAAAGCTCTAAAACCAATTTTGCTACAATTAAAAAGTCTAATCAACCATCAGAAATTACTCATGCTAAAATAAATGATATAGTAACTTCAATACTTACGAAAGTTGAGTCAGCTGACAAAAACATCTTGGCTATTCAAACCAAACAAGAAGCCATTCTTAATACTATTTTCCATACATTTGAAGTAACTGTAAGCAAAATTTTTGAAACTAGAAGTCTCTCTTCATCCCCTGTTTTAAGGAAAACTCGGAAAAGTAGACGAATCCAAAAACAATCATCAAACCCTAGTAATACAAACATTCATTTCAATCCAATTTTACCTGTAAATTGTGTATTTAATTTTGGTAACTCTTCTGAAGAACAATCAGAAATAATTGAATATGCAAAATTCAGATAGGGAAGCAATAAAATTTCCTAACAGATGGGTTGCAACTTCTATACTGGGTGCATCAGTCCTTAGAAATCAAATTGTAACCATAATAATTTTAACTTTTCATGTTCTCATTAATGTCGTGAAATGCTCGAAGTGTTCTCAATAAGCGTCCATACAGGAAACTTCATTATTTTAATTCTGCAGACGTTATTGCAATACAAGAAACTTGATTAAAAAAAGGTGACAAGATATCTTTATTTAACAAAATAATCTTTTGTCAGGATAAAGAAGATAGCCGATGTGGCGGCCTTCTCCTAGAAGTAAATAAAAACATTCCAACAAGGCAATTTTCTCCTATCCGTCTCTCAGATGATGGCAGAGAACTCTTAGCAGTCAAGACCACAGTGGCAACGACTACAATAACTATTATTAATGTGTACATTCCTCCTGGTTAATTTTCTTCAGAGTGGCTTCATAGAATAATTCAAGGAATTCAGCCTTCTTATATCATCACAGGAGATTTCAATATTAGACATACATCATTAGGAAGCTGTTCCATTTCATCAAGGGCAAATGACCTTCTTGAATGGATTCAGGAAGAGAATTGCTGCCTCCTGAACTCTGAAATTCCAACACATTATGGTCCACATCATAAACCTTCACTCATTGATTTCACCTTTGTATCGCCAGACATTTATCACCTTAGTCATATTGAAGTTCACCCAGATTGTTTTGGAAGTGATCATTTACCATCTGAAACTAGCATAGCTATTGGAGATATTGATCACCATATACTGAACAGATCACGTATCCTGTGGTCAGAATTCTTTGCTTCCATCAATACTGATCATGAAATTTCTAATCTCACTCTATCGAACAATTCAATCATCTCTGCATAAATAAACTTCACAAATTTCGAAGGTGGCAGAAAATCCGTTTAAATCTTATCCCCCATGGTGGTCTTCTAGGTGGGGTTATCTCCTGGGCCAAAAAGACGTCTTTGGCGTAAAGCTAAACGCACATGTCATAAGTACGTTTGGATGGCATATAAAAGAACTGCAGCAGAACTACATCAACTACTCATATATCTCTCTCGAAAATTTTGGGACAGTGTAATAATTTCAACTGTAACATCAAAAAATATTTTCAACTTATTAAAAAATCTCCAAAATAGAGTTACAGTATCTCCAACTTATAATCCTACTACATTATAATTCTAAAGTGACAGATCCTACTCATCAAGCTAATAAGTTTACAGACTTCTACACTCGTTCACCAATTTTAGAGGTTATTTCGCTTGATTTAAGAACAAGTGAGGATTTTTCTTACAATAAACCCTTTACTGCATCTGAACTGCAAGAATCTTTGACAAGATGCAAAATCTCGTCTGTTTGTCCAGATAAGATATCTGCAAAAATATTAAAAGACATTACTACTACCAACCTAGACTACCTCCTCTCCTTGATGAATATATCGTGGCTTACAGGTATTGTACCAGAAATATGGAAATCTTCCATTGTTATTCCAATCTTAAAACCGGGAAAGATGGCCAAACTTGTGGCATCGTACCGTCTTAATCTCTGACTAGTGTCATGTGTAAGTTAATGGAAAGAATGATTTTGAAGAGATTTATTGATTATATATCAATCATAACTTTTTTCTTCCCGATCACCACGGATATCTGCCACATAGAGGTTGTGAGGGTATTTTATCCATCATTCATCATCACATAATTTCTCCAGATCCTCTTGAAAATTTGTTGTTTTGGTTGCAGTGGATATTTCCCAGGCCTACGATTCAGTTTTGCCAGACGGCTTAGTATACAAATTACTTCAAGCAAACACCAAAGGAAACATTGCTTTGTGGATTCAACAGTTCATTACAGCTCGCTATTTTCAAGTAAAGTGGAGAAATAAGCTATCTTCATCAGCCATATCATATAGGGTAGTTCCACAGGGGAGCGCGTTATCACCTTTCCTGTTCTCAGTGTTTATGGCAGACCTCTACGATATCCTTCCACCCTGACATCAAATGCTTCATGTACGCTGATGATATATTTCTACTATATGAATCTGTTAACTTGGGAAAACTTCAGCAGAAACTAACATCTGCACTTGGAACATTACAAAATTGGTGTCAAAAATGGAAGCTATTGATAGACCCACAAAAATGTTCTAACTGATTAACTTCTGATTAACATTTCTTCAAAACGACAACAACCTAATTTCAACTTATTTATCAACAATCATCCTATTTCCTGGAGTAAAAATATTCGACTTTTGGGATTACATTTTTCACACAGTTTATCTTTCTGTCATCATTTTTAGGAAAAAAGAAAAGCTACATCAAAAAAGTTGAATTGATTTAAAAGTTATCGGAGATAATAGATTGGGTGCTTGTACAGCTCATCTTCAAATCTTGAAATTCTTTATTATCTCCTGTCTGGATTATGGCTGTCATATATTTACTTCAGCATGCACAACAGACCACAAAATCCTTGAAAGTGTATATCACGTTGCCCTATGAATTGCCACAGGTCTTCCTAAGTGGACACCCAAACCTATAGTTCTACAAGAAGCAAGCGAAACTTATCTTCACTCTAGACATGAAATACTCTCCTTAAACTTTTACATTCGGAATTTAAGCTAGTCATCATTATCCTCCTGTGCTTCAGTTTGGGAAAAGCTAACTTACAATCGAGTGAATCGTAATCATCATTTGGACATTAAAGCCAAATTGTGGCTCGACCAACAAGGAAAAAAAACCTCGTGATATTAAAACTCCCAACTGGCTGGCCAGAAATGTCAAAACAATCTCCATTTGCTCCTCGAGTCTCTCTTTTCAGACTAAATCATTGCCAAAAGATATAATTTCCACACTACTGGCCATTAAAATTGCTACACCAAGAAGAAATGCAGATAACAAAATGATATTTATTGGACAAATATATTATACTAGAAATAACAAGTAATTAAATTTTCAAAAATATTTGGCTGGATAGATCCTGAGAAATCAGTACCCAGAACAAACACCTCTGGCAGAAATAACAGCAGTTATACGCCTGGGCATTGAGTCAAACAGAGTTTGGATTGCATGTACAGATACAGATGCCCATGAAGCTTCAAAACGATGCCACAGTTCATCAACCGTAGGGACTGTCGTTTGGGGACGAGCCAGCCGCTCGGCAACCTTTGACCAGACGTTTTCTATTGGTGAAAGATCTGGAGAACGTGCTCGCCATGGCAACAGCCAAACATGTTCCGTATCAAGGAAGGTCCGTAGAATACCGGCAACATGCGGTCGCGCATTTATCCTGCTGAAAAGTAGGGTTTCGCAGGGCTCGAATAAAGGGTAGAGCCACGAATCGTAACACACCAGAAATGTATCGTGCACTGTTCAAAGCACCAACAATGCGAACAAGAGGTGACCGAGACGTGTATCCAATGGCACCCCATACCATCACGCCAGGTGATGGGCCAGTATAACAATGACGAATGCACACTGCCAGTGTGCATTCACCACGATGCCGGAAAACACGGATGCGACCATCATGATGCTGTACACAGAACACGGGTTCATCTGAAAAGATGACCTCTCGCCATTCGTGCGCCCAGGTTCGTCGTTGATCACACCATTGAAGGCGCTCTTGTCTATGACGCAGCGTCAAGGGAAGCCGCCGCCATGGTCTCCGATCTGAGAGTCCATGCTGCAGCAAACGTCGTCGAACTATTCGGGCAGACACTTGTTGTCTTCCAAACAACCCCGTTTCTTGACTCATGGCTCGTGACGTGGTTGCACGATACATTACTGTCATGCGATAATATGCCTGTCTTCTCGGCTGCTAGTGATAGGTGGCCGTTGAGATCCCGCATGGTGTTCCGTATTACCGTCCTGAATCCATCGATTCCATATTCTGCAAACAGTCATTGGATCTCGACCGATGTGAGCAGCAATACTGCGATAAGATAAACCGCAATTCCGGTACGCTACAATTCGACCTTTATTAAAGTCAGAAACGTGCTGGTACGCATTTCTCATTCTTACACGAGGCATCACAACAGCTTTTCACCAGGCAACAACGTTCAAATGCAATTTGTGTATGAGGAACCGGCTGAACAATTTCCTCGTTTAAGCACATTGTCGCTACTGACGCCTGCTTTGTCTGAATGCGCTGAAAAGCTAATCATTTTCATATCACAGCATCTTATTCCTTTCTCATAAATTTCACGTCTGTAGCATGTCGCCTTCTTGGTGTAGCAATTTTAATGGCCAGTAGTGTATTTCCCCAAGTTTGCGAGTCATCATGGCAGACAGATACGATGATTTTTACAGATACTTCCAAGCAGGGATCAAATGTGGGCATTGCAAAAGTCAATTTTACAACTATTTTATCAATAACAGGGAAAATTAGTTCCATAAACTCCATCTTTTCGGCAGAGGCTATGGAACTGCTTATTGCAGTATCTAAAATCAGCACTGGACCAAAAAATATGTCATTTTCACAGATTCACTTTCTTGCACCATCTCTTTCCGATTGTTCCAGGACATCACCAACTATTATTCAACTGCTTCGATCCTAAATGATTCAATCTACTCAAAAGTGCTTGTCAATACAGTTAGTTTGTGTTCCCGCACATTCAGGAATTGCAGGTACTGAAATTGCAGACTCATTGGCGAAAGCAGCAACTGTGAGTCATTATGTTATTCGATCTGTGTCTCCGGAAGATCTGAAACAACACATCAAGAAACATTACTTTAAAGGAAGTCTTAATCAATGGAAAAATAGCAAATATGTGTTGAAGCATTCATTCATCTCACATCTATTCACAAAAATCATAGGCTAAGAAAATCGCGACAAGAAGACGTATGGCTGACTAGAGCAAGAACAAGATCTTTTCCTACCAATTCGATTCTATTTAGGTTTAATCTCTGGCATACAGACCGCTGTCAGTGCGGTGAACCTGAAACCATAGATCATATTCTCCTAGATTGTCCTTTATACGAATATCTGAGGAATCAATTACGGGCAAAATTAGGAATTGGAGTATTATCATTCGCGCGTGTGTGTGTGTGTGTGGATATTTGAACAATCTACAAATCTGGAAATTAAAATTCTTGCATGCTATGAATTTTTACGCCTGTTCAACAGATTCTAATTTTAATGAAATAGAATATTATAACTCGAAATCCATCTTGAACTATTTTCTAACACAAATTTATAAATCCGAATTTTTTCTTCACATACCAAGACGTCTCTGTTACTGGTCACTGACTTCAACTGACTTTACTTAAATAAGGTTAGTCGATTGACTACATAAATCCTCTCCAAATACCGCATTCAATGAGAGCTACAAGCATCTTAGCATAAAGCTCCAAAAGTGCCCGCCATAACCTACCTACCTACCTACCTATTTTTATTGTATATTGTAATTTATCAATTGTAACCTACCTATACCTCATAACCACTCTAGTTCAATTTCTCCATATAAATTTATTTACTCAAATCACTAAAAACTCCATTTTTTTTACTCCGAATAAAAACATATGTATCTTTTTCACATAGCTTGTAAGATTTTTCTCTTAATACAATTCATATGCTATGTAGAGGGCACTTTACGCCAAACTCACTCTGTCACCAGGAAGCGCGGTATGACAACACAGAACAAATTGCATCAAGAATTTATTCTTAGTTTCCTTGTATAAATTCTTTAACTTTTGATTTTTCGACTAATCTGCAAGTTCGTTTAAAGAATATTCATTTCTCAATGCATTAAGAAATTGTCTTCAATACAATTTTAATAGCAATTCTACAATAAAAATATGATTTATTAAATACGTTTTTAATAAACATTAAAATAATTGCTTCTGATTTGAAATATAGTATCAGAACAATTTATTTTTAAATTTACTTTGCAAATTATTAGTTTAGGTAATTTAGCTTATTCAAGTTACAAAAACGTGACATAAAACATTTTTTAGAATAATTTGTTAAACTAGAACAAATTTTCATCTTTCAAAATTTATCGATATCCATTTTTTATGAAAACAGGTCTAAGAGTACATTTAAATATATATAGAATAAATTGTTTAATTAAAAACTTTTAACTAAGTAGTTTGTATGATATATTATTCAATATTCTTACATTATTTTTTCCATTATGTAGAAATAAAAATTATATCTAATTAAAAGACTTTTAATTAAATATAATTTTTTTTAAATATAAATAATTTTCCTTCTAAACCAGAAATTCTTACCTAAAACAATTGCTGAGCTGCAACTCCTAAAATTGGTTCAAACATTCAAAATCGACTTTTTGTGCATGTGGAAGATTGTCTCAAAATTGTTAGCAGCAATATAAATTCATAAATAACTGTATGTGTCTACGAATCTATATAAATTATTTTATTTTAAATGTATTTTATGAATGATACAATTAAATTTATACATTAATAAATGTATTTTAAATTAAGTTCAGTTGAGATTTTTAGATACCATTCTATGCAGTTAAATTTAATATAGAATAAAAAGAAACTGTTATGATCTCTTTTATAAAATTTTGAGAATAAGCTAATTTTATCAAATAGTAAATTGAAACATAAACTAACTTCTGTAATATTTATCAGTGAAATATAGTTACAATACAAAACATTTGAATAAAAGCTTTAATTAAATTCATTTCTTACGAAAAATATTTTAACCTCATTTTATAAAAAAACAAATCATGATATTTATATTTTACGAAATATTATGCTATTTTTATTTCCTAATTCATTGATGTTAACAAAAGGAACAAAAGTGCAACTTAAATTATTTCCTTTATTAGCTTCATAAGATTAACCGAGTATAACGATAAATTGTAAAGATGCTCTTAAACTTCGAACACCAAAAAAAGTATTGATTTATGACTGGACAAAAAAACTTCCAGCTTAGGAAGAAAATCCTATTACTTTTTTGAGTAGTAAAGTTGAAAGCAATTTCTTCATATTGAGGATCAAAAGAATTAATCAAGGAAGTGATTACAAATTTCATGATCTTTTTCAGCATAAAAGCTTTGTTGGATCATTTTTAAGGAACAATAATCCCTAACTGACAGCCATAAGCCTTCTAAAGCAAATATTTAAAACTTTAAATGTTTTGGATGCACCTAATATATATATATATAAATATATATATATATATATATATATATATATATATATATATATATATATATATATATATATATATATATATATTCAACTTTGTGCAATGAAAATGCCTTGGGGAAAACCTTTAAGTGAATTTCAAAAAGGCCGAATGGTTGCATATAAATATGTGGGCAACAGTCGTAGAGAAATTTCAAAGTTCCAACACATCACTCCAAATGATGTTTCTTATTTCTTGAAAAATCTAAAGAATCACAGAAAAGTAAAGATTGGCAGACTTAAGAAATTGACTCTATGTAATCAAGGAAATTGACTCTATGAAATCTTTAAAGAACTTAAAAAACGCGTGGAAGCATTGATATAATCACAAGACCCATCTGTCTTCACATATGTAACCAGAAGAACACTTTAAAATTATATTAAAAGATATACGTTTATATTCAAGAAAAGAAACCACCATTCTAAATGGAACGAAAGGCACACTGAACACCGGCTACAGTGGGTCAAGGAAAATATGTCTTGGAACTGCGAATGGACTTCAGTTATTTTTTCTGATGAAAAAAAATTCAATTTAGATGTCGCAGACGGTTGTCAATATTATTGGCATTATCTGGGTACACATGAAGAAACTTATTTTACCTGACAGATAGAAGGAGGCGGTTTGTTGCTGTTACTATAAACTGTTGAACAAACTAAGCTCGCTATGCCTTGGCTATGCGAATTTAAGTCAATTGGGAGCGTCTTTCGTTTTAAATTAATTTTATATATAATAAAAAATAATAATATACAATAAAAATAAAATTAAATTAAATTAAAAGGAGGCAGTTTAATGGTTTGGATATCAGTTGTCTACGATGGAAAAACTAATCTAGTGCTTCTGGATAAAAGACAGAAACATACAGATTAGAGTCAAATTTTAAATGCAGGGTTTCTTTACTATGGCAGTCAGCTAGGTGGGGAAAATAGAACATTTCAACAATATAGAGGATTAATTCCGTGGCCAGTGCTGTTAAAATTGGTTTGAAACAAATAAAGTTTGGTTTTTCCATAGCCTGCTAAAAGTATAGGCCTCAATATTGTTTAAAATATATTGTCAGTATCTGTTTGGCGTGTTTACGCCAAAAGCACATAATAAGAATCTTTGATCGAACATCAAGAAGCTTTGAGTTATGTTTTGGATAATTTTTTTTTTCAAACCAAAATTCTAGACTTATATGATTCAATGTCAAATATTGTCTTTGAAGGAGTTAAAGAAAATGTGTGTGTGTGTGTGACAGAAGAATTCCTTATTAATAAGACTTTTACTTTCTCTCATTATTTAGAATTGTTCCTCTTCTTTTTTCCCACAGTATGAAATGAATGAAAGTAATTTTTAATCATAATAAAAGCAAATAATTTTTTATTTCAGGCTACATACATAATTATCTAATTGTAAATAAGTTTTTAAAAGTATTAAAGTATTGTAATGAAATTATTTTGTAAAAATACAAAGTTCTTCGCTTATTCGAAAAAAAACTAGTGTTATATTATTTTGACAGAGAATTTGTTATTTTATTGGTATGTATACTAAAAGTAATATATATATATATATATATATATATTTGAAGAAAGTTTTATTATATTCAATTTATATATATATATATATATATATATATATATATATATATATATTTGAAGAAAGTTTTATTATATTCAATTTATATATATATATATATATATATATATATATATAGCATCGTAAATAAAACTATTTATTATATGCTGAACAAATATATAAACAATTTTATATATCTTTTTTATATAAGTAATGTACAAAAAAATTGAATCTTACATACTAAAAATACGAATTCATATTATCCAGGTCAGATTAGAACATTAAAAATGGAATACATTTTACACGAGTATAAAATCGTGCGAGTTAATATTTAGTATAGAACACTATTTGATGACTGTCTTAGAATCAGAAAAAATCCCTATTTGTGACAATGTAGAAAAAATCCAAATATTTTAATAACATCAGAAAAAAAAACGATATGTTACTACCCCATCTTCGAGATTTGAATACAAGCCAAAAGGACTGGAAAATAAACGATAACTTTTACACGATCTCCAAAAAATCAATGACGTAAAACTTATATACAGGAAAACAATTCTTATTTGTTTCATATAAATTTTTCAGAAAAGGATTAATATTTTATAATTATAGATATTTAAATAATTGTTATTATGATAATAACTAAATATAAATACAAAAGAAACAGTGAAGCATAAATGGAAAAGTTAATGCTGTAACTACTTGAAACTTTTCCCATCCATATGAGTTATTTGATATAACTATACTTAGAGATAGTGGATAAGTCATTTTTTCTGAAGATCAACCGTGTATTTTCATTGACTTTCCACTTCAGAAGAATGCTTTTATATTTCTTCCAGATAAAGAAATGGATTTGCTTAGTTTACTCTTCTTTTCAGAAAAGATAATTAAACTTCTACTTAGTTGAAATGTGTTTTTTTCACTTCATTTTTCAAATACAGTTCTTTGATACGTACAAAATGTCTTTTAGATTCTTAATTTATGTATAAATATTAACTTATATATATATATATATATATATATATATATATATATATATATATATATATATATATATATATATATATATATATATATTATAGGTAGCTATAAATATTTATTTTCATGATTCAAACGAGTTGTTAAAACATTTTTCATGACTTAATTTTTAAATTCAACAATTCAACAGGCTACATATTAAATTTTAAATTTCACTTATATTTATTATTTATTTTGAGATTTTTTTAGATTTTTTTCACACATATACTGAATTAAATAAGCTTTAAGTTAAAGTTTTCAGGCCATTAAATTCAGATCAATTTAATAAAAAGATTTTTTTCAATCTAAATAATAAAAATCTCTAATTTGGATTGATAAGAAGGATCAAAATACTGCTATGAAACAATTTATTTTGTTAGATACGCTGAAATAGTTATATTTAGATTTTGCTGTTTATTATATTTGAATGATTTTACTCACTTTGATTTAAAGTGAATTTCTGCACACGGAGATGAAATTCAACACGTTCATTGTAAATAATCTCAATGTCACCAACCAACTTTTTCATATAATTTCCTTGGCTTTTAAGTGATATATGAAGGGAAAGAGATTCCGCAATTTTAGAGAGATAAAATAAATCACACCTTTACTGCTCAAACATTTGTGTGCTATAGAATACAAGAAAGCAACTCTAGGAAATTTTTTGAGTATTCTAGTATTTCTCTTTGTCAAAGTTAATAAAACTGTTTTCTTTTTTTCCTGCCATTTTAAGATTTCTGGCTCAACTGGGAAAATTCGCTACGCTCGACATCAAAAGGAGTCTATACTCTGAAAACAAGTATATAGCCACTTGTGTTCTGCACACAAGGTCAAACGTAGAGTTTGAGAATCTCATTTATATTGCATACTGCTGCCCCTGTAGAAATGAAAAGACAGTAATATTGATCAGCACAGCATGATTCTTCCATATATAAAGAAAACTGTGACGCCAAAGGGATTGATTTCTCTGATGCAAGTTTTTCTTCAGCTTAAATTTTGCATAGAATCCTTTGGTGTGTTGAATTTAACTCATCATTAATGTAAAAATATGTCTAATATCGTGATATATCCAAGAGTAGTACTCATGGTTCCTAGGTAGATGGGATTTCTAGTGAAACTGTGTGTGAGAAAGGTATAGCATTGGTAGTTAAAGTTCCTTTCAACTAATCGTTTAAAGAAATTTGTCGCCACGTCATTATTCAGAAGCAGCAGTAAAGTCTTAAGATAGTTTCCAAGAAGTCATATCTGTATTGTATAACAGATTAAAAGATATACAGAAGTCCTCGGACGATGGTATAACTCCTGTGTGTGACCTTGTCATTCTGGTGATCGTATCCGATGTTTGAAACTGTTGTCACAATCTGGAGACTACCACACTCAACACTTGTAAACAACACAGGATTTCTGCTTATGCCAATTCAGTTTCTAGGCATACGCGGAAACTGCTGGCCCTCAAATATTGTTACTTTAAAGTAAAATTAAGAGCAATTTACTTTGAATATTCCGCTTAAGGATTTAACAGTCACTTTACCTTTGAACAGACGCTTGAATCATAAATTGAAATAATACCTTAAAATATTTAAATAATAATTGTAAATATTTCTATTTATTGCAAAAATTTTGTAATCGTAAGTTTTTTCATCAGTGTTATAACGCGAACTGTGTATATTGCTTTCCTACAATTCTTATTTAGAATCACTTTTCAAATTGTAATAATTCCTTATGCTAAAATAAATTTATATTATGCAGCAATATATTCATTCATAAATTCCTTATTTACATAATGAATTTATGTATTTAAATGAAATAAATGAACTTTTTTTGCATAATAATTTCCTATTATTCAATAAATTCATTTATTTCATTCAAATTCATAAATTCCTTATGCAAATACAATAAATTCATTAAACTGATTGACTTTATGGTCTTAGATTATTTTTGAAAATTATCATGCATGTACTTAATTTACTATGGTGTAAATAAAAATGCCAAATTTAAATGCTAAACATTCTACTAAAATTATCCTCCTCTAACTGAATTTTTTCTACAATTTGTGTTTTTCTATTATTAAATAGAGTCATGAGCTGATATTTAAAAAGTAAACATTTTTTTAATTTCATTCAAAACAAACTCAAATTAAAAACATATTAAGATTCCTGAAATATACCAAAACATTTGATAAAATATTGTATGATTTCGCTTAATTTTACTATCCTTGTTTTTTAAATATGATACTACACATTAAGTTCCTCAAATATGTGGTATTTCTTTTAATCATACGTCTTAACAGCAAAAACGTATGGTCTGTTTATCTCATTTCGGCATCCATTCCTTCAAAACATAAATGAGAATTAAGTAATATCTACAACGTAAGGATATACACGGGAACACTGAAGACTCATAAGTACTCAATTATTTCGATCATGGAAGTCTTCGATTCTTCATTGAACATGATTACGCCGCTAATACTAATACATAAAGAAGTAATACATAGAGAACAGTGATATGACTGTTCTTGACAAGATAGGTATCAAGCTATAACTCAAATAATTCATGAAAATAATTTTCTGTCGTAAACTTGATTGAACAGCAGAATCTACAGAATTTAAATGATTGCAATAAAACCATTAGAAATAAGAATTATAGTGCAATTAAAATTGCCTGCATTGGGTATACAGTTTAGAAATAACTAGAAAATTCAAAATCAGAATTTTCGAGCCCGTGAACAAATATTTTTAGCATTACATTATCAAATAGTTTCTGCTTAGTGATCTATCTAGTGATATTATTTGCATTACTATCTCACACAACAGCAACCATCAGCGTGATACGTAAAGCAAATATGTCCGTGACAACAGTAATGAGAAATTTCGGTTATTGAGATGCAACAAGTGAAATCAAAGATCCTCTTCTTACAAAAGCCCTTTGCTTACAGCATACGGAAAAAATCCTTTGATCAGTTAACTAATAATTTAGAGCTAATGGTAATAGTAGAGAATTTCATCAAGTTGATTTTAGCTCCCTAATAGTTTCGATGGTTTTATATATTATAGAACGAGCCTTCTGTTCAAACTGAATAAATAATTGGGTTGATGGTTTTTATGGCTACTTACATGTTCTCACGGCGGCCTTCTTACACCCAAAGAAATATATATATATATATATATATTGCTGTTGGAGTTTGTCCTCCCTCTTTGTTCTTTTCAGGTTTTCAGGATCATAATGTGTGTCATGCCTCCAAACCACTTTATAACTAAGCACTTCGAATACCACTTTATAACTAAGCACTTCGAATACCACTTTATAACTAAGTACTTCGAATACCACTTCGAATAACTAGCACTTCGAATGATTCTCAAGAGTCATTTGACTCCCTAGATTATCAAAGGTGAAAAATAAAATATTTATTAGGCATGATCGTATTTTACATAATATTTTATGATTTTTGCCATATTTAAAACATATTAATTAGCTCGCATAAACATTACAGAACGAAATGAGGAATTTTAAATTTCAGGTTTTTTATGTATTTTTGTTTATTTATTTTGAATTAATTAGTATCCTTATTAAATAATATGAGAAGTGAAATTTTTTGTAACTAAATAAATTTGTTTTCATTTATACATAATTAATTTGAAATTATAAACAAAACAATTTTGTTACCTGTGGCGTGGTACATCTTTTGTATTATATGTGACGATTTTTTATTATAATACTAATACAATAATCTGTACTCAGGTAATATCTTAAGATATAATTGAAAAAAAAAATACTAAACTGAAAAAATAACTCCGTATAAAATTATTCATTTGCCTTAAATATATAAAATAATCAAGTATAAAAAAGTTCATTTTGGGGCATATTTTTTGTGATGCCCAGTGTCTAAGCTAAGCTTTTAGTTGGAAGAAGTCATCGTTAAAAAGAAAAAAAATTCTTAAAAGCTGACATACAGAAAATTGATATTTTCCAACTTATTTACTGTGAAGAGGTTCTGAGAAAGGATGAACTATTGATTTATCTTCGAAAAAGCTCTCATATGAGAATTTTTTTTTTTTCAAAAAAATATCCCTAAGTAAAACTCAATTACTGTGTTCTTTATATTTTCTATTTTTAGATAATTTTAATGGATACTTTACTTATGTTAAACATGATATTGGAACTCATAATATCTTTAAGTATTCTTGATTATATTCCAAACATAAATTGTATATAAATATATATATATATATATATATATATATATATATATATATATATATATATATATATATATATATATATATATATATAAATATATATTTATATTTATATATTTTATATTTATATATATATATATATATTTATATATATTTATATATATATAATATATATATATAATATATATATATATATTTATATATATATATATATATATATATATATATATATATATATATATATATATATATATATATATATATAATTCTTATTTTATTATTTAATTAAAATATATTATAAAAATAATTAACCATTTACTTCTTAAGCTTAAAGTCCTTTTCAAGATTAAACACACATTTACAGTTATTTAATTAAGAACTGAAAAAGCGACACTTTCTAGCATATTTAAGCATCTGACATATCAAATATTCAATTCCATTTTTCTCCTATTCCTTATTTATAAAAATAGCATCGTATCGTAGATTCTTAGGTATATCTATACTCGACAAATAACATTTACTATAAATGAGAAGTTTTTAACATCCTAAAAAAATGTACCTTTCTTTTTTGTAGAAATTTTTTTTAATATTTTTATAAATATCCTTGCCAAATCTGTCTTTCTTAAGATTTGCATGGTTTGTTCACTGTAATAGGTAGAATGTAAAATGTATTAAAATAAATAAAATGGGAATCTAACTTACACTTTTTAATGTTTTTTAAACTGGTTTAGGATCTTGAATTTTGTAGGCAACTGAGAGAATATACCACGCAAATTCTGTAAGTTCACCCTTAAAATTAACAAAAGTGTGTACAACATAAGTATTGTCTATTACTTTTATTATATATTCCGAAAACGTTTCATCACACCAGAAATTTAGTTCTGGTTTTTAATAACTGGAATTTTATATTTTCAATGAGTCTCGCACTATGTAATATATTGATCTTAAATATATCAAAGAATTTCCGTGATGGTATATTTACATTTCCATATCGATTTTATAACATGTGTACGAATAGTAAATTTAGCTTTCAACAATAATATTATTGCAAACAACTTATTACAATAGACAATTGTGAGCGTACTCAAATGCAATTTGTCACTGCATTAATTAGATGTTATCAAACAATCTTCTGTCCATAGTGATTGGCATTACTCATAAATATATGATTTTGTTTCATGGTTTTAGTTTGCTTTTCGTTTCATGGTCAACCATTTTATGGTAAAAAAAGTAACGAAACATGTTCAGTCGTGAGAAGTAATTAAGTAAAGCTTAGAGTAGTGATTTTCATCATCATTTGTAAAAGCATTTCATTTGGAATAAAATACCAGAAATCTTTGATTACATTCAACATAATTTCAAGCATTTGATGATTCCTCAGATGTTTCTACTTCGTCACAAGAAGAATTTTATTTTTTCGAATAACTTATTTGATAATTAAAATCAGTTGGAATTTATTTTTTGTAGCGTATGCTAAAAAATCACATTCTGTCAGACGTTATTGAAAGTTAATTAGTGCGAATGAAATCTGTTTAAAAAGATTTAACTTTTCAAATTTTAAATGTAAAAATAGCTTCAGTTATATTAATTAATATTTACAGACATTACTTTGTGAACATGTTAAACTATAAACAATTCCATTCAAATTTATTTTCGATAGTTTAAAAAAAAATAATTCGATTTTTAAACAACAGAATATAAATGAACTGTAAAAATATTTTAAATGCCCCTCTAACCTTTCATTAAATGTTTACTTTAATGTAACCTTTTATTACTTTGAAATTTTCCATCATTTATTTGCTCATTCCAAAAAATAAAAATGCATCGCTTTCATTTACGTCCTTCTTTCAATTGTTATGGAATAAAAATTCATTTTTCAATAATTCTGTCCAATTTATTTAAAAAACAGTTTTTCATAATAAGCTGCATTATTTATTGCTAATATCATTTAAGAGCTTCCAAGCTTAGAAAATAATTAAATAAGAAAATGCATTACACAATAATTTAAAATAATAAATTTTCCTCTTTCCTTATTTTAAGTAAAACAATTTTATTTTACTTTTTGTGTGTGATTTAAATCATTAGTGTGTGTTATTACTCTAATTGATACTTTTTTATTTCTCACTGTGAAGTATATGTGATGTAGAAATTAAAAAATAAGCATTTGAATAAGACCAATCATGCATTAAATTCAAATTACCACACAAATATTTCTAACATCATTGTTGTTGAGCTTAAGCATTTTTTTAAATAACCACTTTGTTTCTCTATAAAAAAATTAAAATATGACGCATTTTTAAATAATTTAATTTATAAGGATTTAGTTATGTAATACATAAACTTAATTTAAAATACGCCAATTAAATATTTGTAATGCAATTCCTTAGGTCATTGACCTTTACATCAAAAGATTTTGATTGAGTAAAATGTATAATTTTTTGTTAATATTTTATAGCTAAGCACTTAATGAAGTTAAAGAAATAAACATTATTACTGTTCATTAGTAATTTTCGTAACTAAATTTAGTTCTTAGAAAAGGCTAAGAACAGGACTTTTCTTGTAAATTAAATATTTACTTTATTCTTTTCTTAAATAATTTTAGTTTATAAATTTTTAAAAAATATTCAATAATAAATAGTCTCTTTATTACAATTTAAACACGTTTTCACTTTTTTACAATATTAAATGTATTTTTGAAATTTTTAATTTTAGATAAATCTGGCTTAATGTCATTTTACGTCAACTCAAAATATGACAAAAATAATAATTTAATATTTTAGCCAAAACAATATCTTACTAGGTTTGGAGTTACTTATTAAAACTTTAATTACAAATACATTTATGATTGATAATTATTGATAAAGTGAATATGATGCTTAAATCGAGAGAACTTCTATCATTAATAGCGTAAATTACTAACAAATTTTAGGACATTATATTTGAGATTTTTATTCATTGTTTCATAATTACATAAGATAAGTATAAAAAAATTTAATCCGTAAAATGTTTCTTTCCATCTAGGTCTATTTATAAAGTTGATCTAGAATGTTCTCATGTAAATGAAATGTTCTCACACACTTCTTATAATATCGCAAGCATCCTTTTTTAAAAGTAAAATTTCGATAAGTTCCCATTAAATTCATGTAATATGAAATTATTTTAAATACTTTTATGAAATACTTCTTTTCATTTTTCAAAAATTCTAATTTATTTGTCATGGTTCGTATATTTAATAATTACGACTTTCAATTGAGCTCATGTCACATTTTCCGTATCTCCTCTAACTATTCGAATTGGCATTGGTAAAAATAAAACGCTTATCAAAATAATTAAAAAATAAATATATATAATGAAAAATTCAGTCACTATCTCTTTCTTGAGTAAAAGTTGATCAAACTGTATTCAAACGAACATTGTACTATGTTCTTGATATCTGAAGTATCCCGATCTTGGGGAGATTTAACGAATAAATCGATTGATGATCATGTTTGGAGACTATAGTTTCATTCAAAAGTTGATACACACAACAATTATTAGTTTTGATCGCCATCTCGGACATGCATGTTTGAATTGATTAAAATTTGAATCAAATACTGCCTTCATTTTAAACTATGACTTTCCCATTCCAAAAAATGAAGGCATAACAACCATCAATCCAAACTGTGACTTCAATAAATTTGATTTTACGTAATTTTTATTTTGATACAAAATAATTTTATTTCATTTCAGCCTTCACGAAGAATTTTTTAAGTTTCATTTCTATCTTGGTAAAAAATAACAATTAATGTATAGCTTAAACAAAACAATCTATATGGGTAATACAAAAAGAGAGCTTCTAAAATTTCTAAAACATACATTTTCATATTGCTTAATATCTATTAAATAATTTTTTCCTTAAAAAAAAACAAAAGAAGTTACTTGTTTTGCGATAGAAATATTTTCAGATAATTATAAATAAAATATTTTGAAGCCAAGGCAAAACAAATTGTTTCTGAAGAATGTCCAAATACGATACTAAACGCAATCAATCATTTCAGCTGTTACGAAATAACTCTGACATAAAAACATTCTCATCAGAAGAGGCAAACTCATCACTCGGTTGCCAGAAAACTATGTTGTTAGCTTCTCATGCCTCTTTTTTGAGCGAAGAGATAAATCATAAGCTTTTTTATTACTAAGACACCACAAGTCATTTTTTAGTAAAGTTGTTCATGCATGGCAGCTATTTAGTACTTAAAACAATCTTATAACTGTTGCTTCAAATTGATTCTAGAAGGAATTTCAAAAGTTTAAGACGTTAAAATACTACGCTAAAAAATTTATTTCTTCAAACTCTAAAAATATTTGAATATATGAATGATGTGATAAAAAACTCTCATTGAATTATAATTATTTTTAACCTTTAAATTTTGTATGAAGCTATTTCCTGAGCAAAACTTTATAATTTTTCTTCTTAGTTTTTAAGAGTTTCTTACTACAGATATATATTATTTATGAATATATTTTAAAAAATAACTATAATTGCAATTAAATTCTAATGTGAATTGTTACAAAATCGCTCAAAAATATTGTTTGAAAAGTTGTTGCGCACAAATTATAAAAATAGTAACGAATTACTTAATTCTAATCACTAATTGGAACTACTAATTAAACTACGGAAATGGGAATAAGATTTAATTATTGTATTTTTTTAAATTTTGCTTTTACTTAACATACATATATTAAGAGTGTGTATAATATTTATAACTTTGTTCTTAAATGAGTTTTTATAAAAAAAAAAAACTTGAAAAACTTGTTTTTAAAAAATCTCTCACGAATAAATTCTTATTTATGTTTACTTTTAATTAGGTAAAATGCGTTGAATATGAATAATTAAGGTAAACAGGTCATCTCTGATTATTTTAATGCACCTCCATTCGCGTTCTCAATTCAGAGGCAGCACACTTTAACTGAGCCTTATTTTTGTAGTAAAATTTGAGCTAAAGTTTTATAATCTTCCTTTGGACATTTTCATCTATTTTTTCACAGTGGAAGTATGTCTCTATATGCTCTCTGTTAATTATAGTAAAATAATACAAATTTGACGCTATATTGTCTACAATTTTTATTGATTTTGCTTCCCGCATTTTACACACATTTCCTGAGATTTGTTCCTATCTAACCTTCATTAAAAGCATCGATTTAAGATAAATACTATTATTATTGAACATAAATAAAGAATAATCAAATTAAATTAAACTCTCTCTCTCTCTCTAAGTTTTCTAGCCCAAATGATTTTCGAACTGTTTAGCAAATATTATTTTTATCTCTCAACAGTTTCCCCATTTCAAAATTCCTTCGTATATTTCATTTTTACTTCTAATTCATCCGTTAAAATTTAGTAGTAATCTAAAAATATTTAATCCTAAATTAAAAAGGATACTTATATGCAAAATTTCTATGAAATCTGTCAAAGCAGATATAGCTTCCTAGCATTCGATTTTCTCATTTTAAGCCGGTTTAGGGGATTGGTAACTTTCGTGAGAGTTGTCAATCTAAGAAACAATTATACATCATGCGTGAAAAATGAACATATATAAAATGTATAAACACATATATAAAAAATTTCGGGACTTTTCCATTATACCCTCGTCGGTAACTCCCGTAACTAGATGGAAAAAATTAGAAGTTATTGTTGGAAATGTTCCATTTGCATCGTGTATTGCTTAAAGAGGTATGTTTTTTTTAGAAACAATAGAAATACAAACATTTTATTTATATTTTATAAACTAAATAATTATCACTTCTTGACAAAACCTATTTAAACGCCAATGTTTATTTCTGGCGGAAACTTCTTAGCAATCCCATAGATGATCGGTTGAGTACGTATAATGTAATAGCGTCTCTTTTCAATAAAACAAAATTAATCATTGTAGTATATTGCTGTTTTTTACCCTCGGCGACTTGTGACCGTAAAGTTATTTTTGACAGACAAAATTATCACTAAACCATTTCTTCATCAACTAGCTTCAGCTTTATTTAGCATTTAGCTTGTCTAGCTTTTTTATCACTCTTCAGTCGTTTTCTAAACAAACAAAAAAATTAGGTCAGAATGTATTTGGAATAAAATTTCGAGCCATTAAAATCATCCTATCTATAGTATCTTGTTTTCACTTCACATTCAGAAATATTCTATTTCTCTTGGTAAGTGAGGGTAAAATGGAGGGCATAATGGAAAAATACAAAATTTTCTTTCTACACTGTCAAAATAAATAAAATTATGCAACAGACCTTAATTATTTTTACACAATTATCTGTTTAAAGATAGTTAAAAAAATGTTATAAATCTAGGTTACTCTATGCAGTAATAAGAAATATATGCACCGAATTTTTCTTCACTTTATACTCGTTCCCTCATATACGAGAATGGGAACATTTTTAACATCACATTAATTTTTTCCTCGCAACCAGAATAAATAAAACTCATCTTATACATTAATAATATCATCAATGAAATGAATTTTATAAACTTTTTCTTACTTAACTTCTTAAAATATATCAGTTACAAATATAATGGTATGACTTACCATGTGATAAGATAAGTCTCAAAATAAAATATAATATTTTACCACGAATAATCCATAGCTCTATAAAACGAAAATATTTAATTTCATATCAATCAATACTCTACAATTAAAATCGTAATTCTTTTTTGTTTTGTTGCTTAATATAGATATCACTATTCTTTTTAGCGTTAATATTATTCATTGTATAGTTAATTTCAGCTAGTAAGATGTAGTTTTGACATAGAAATTAAGATTAATCGTATTATAAAAAGTTTATAAACCGAAAATTTTGATTTGCTTATTTATAGTTAAAATATTTAATATTAAATTATAGTAATATATAAACAAAGCAAAAAATTTAAGAAGTGAATTGTGTAAATGAAGTTTATTTGTAATTTTTATCAAATTACTTAAGACAATGATAGGTTAAATCTTTTCTCCATAGCTCAAAGTTTCATTGATATGCAAAATATGCATTATAAGGAAAAATAGAAGCAATATTAACATTACAAATAACATAACATAGACATTGTCAATATTTATATTAATATATAAAGGAAACAATATAGAAACAATAAGGTTGAATATACCTACTTTTAGGAACTTCATCATCTCAATTTCTGCTGTGGAGGCAAATAGTCTAATCTAGATCTTAATCTTTGAGATCAAAGCTATGTGTGGTGCAACCTCTGTACATTACACGATGTAGAGGATTCTGAGGAAGAAGACATATTTTGCGCTTAAAAGACGATTTTCAAAATTTAGAAGCAGTAACCGAGAAAAAAACACAATGACTAATATCTATTTTAATTTCTTAGGCTTACATAGCGAGGACAACGGGTCTTTATTGTATTGAGACATTCCCGCTATCTTCTAGTATTGAAAACCACGCCCTTTCAAGCCAGTCCATCACTCTCATATCTCGGTTTATTTTGCAGCCACTCAAAAAATTCCAAAAGTCAGAATTATTTCTCAGTCACTGGAATGAAGTACTTTTAGCTTTGAATTAATTATTCTTTCCACTAATACAATCAGCTTGCTGATTTTATAATTATGCCTCTCAACGTATATTTGTTCTGTATGCTTATAAATTTTTGCAACAGACTGTTTAATCAAAATTTACTAATGAAAAACAAATTCTATTATGATTACATAATCGAAAAGGAATATATATATGTATATATATATATATATATATATATATATATATATATATATATATATATATATATATATATATATATATATATATATATATTGTAAAGATACTGTTTCTTATTGTTGTTACTAATTCATTTATTGCATACCAATTTATGGTATGCAATAAATGAATTAGTTAGCATTAATTATTATTTAGCATTATAAACCCATACAATGATTGTATAATTTACATTTTCTTTCATTTATTTATTATTTCTTTTATATTCTATGAAAAATAATTCATTAATAAGAAGATGGTGTCCTAAAATCTCATCTCGTATTTTAAAAAAATGTAAAAAAGATTAAATAATTTTACTTTATTTTTCAGCATTAAAAGTCAGGGCTATGTGATATTTTTATGAAAAATCTTCTCTATGTGCTTTATAAAAACAATATAAAAACTTTAATTATACAAATTAAACCCAATTTTAAATTAGTTTCTCCTCAAAGCAATGTTTCTATTATAATTTTTGTATTGAAAAATAATACTTTTTTGAAAAGATACAACAGATTTATATTACCTTATTCTAAATTGAAGTTGGGAGAGTTATCGAACGAACCAAAATTATCGACCTGACAAGAAGAAAAAAAAATCAAACTATTGTTATACTCACTCCATAAAAACATATAAAAAATCTGCTTTAAAAGAACACTGCTTCAGCTTACTTAGCTCTCACCATAAAAAGAACAAGGAACATTTTTTCCTTCTTATGAAAAATGTTTATTTTTTGGGGGATTTCGTTTCGTATAACTATGTTTTCTTTTCTGGATTTTGTAGTTGTTGTCTGAATTTCATTCGACACATCATCAAGGAAGACATTTTGTTTTTCTTTAAAAAGTAGAAAAATATTTACTCAACACAACTTTATGTTGAATGTTTTTTTTATAATATTACGTTGCAACATTAATATTTTTAAATTTTACAGAATTTTCCATCTCTTTAAATTCTAATAAAATCATTTATTCTCATTTTCTAAATTTCAGTTTCTAAAACAAAAAAGCTGGGATTTTCTTACAAATCAAAGCAAAAACTATTAACATTGCCATACACTAATCAATGATGTTGATTAGTTAGTTACTCATTCATATTCAGATCTAGAATACATCATTCTTAATAATACCCAGTCAAAGTCACTCAAGTTGCTAGGATATGTAGGTATTACAGCTGCACATTATCTACTGACAATCCTTTTTTTATATGTAGAATAGATAGGGAAATTGGTTTGAACTCTGACCTTGAATGCATATCTCGTCATAGCTCAAAGTTAGTAATCATGCTCGTCGGTGAATTAACAGTTTAATAAAATGTGAATTTGTGGCTAGGTAATCAGCAAAATACAAAGTGATTCGCATTTTATTACTCTTACACCTATGTAAAACATCGTTTTAAATATAATTTCATAAGTGTTTTGCAGCGTAGGAATGATGCAAGCTCTAGAATTGTTTATAATGGTATATATTAGATTATAATGTTTATAAGTAGATCTTAATTTTTTTAATGATAATTTCGACCCAAAGCATTTCAAAAGTGTACACAATTCCACTTCTTATATATGAATAGATGTAATGTTTTCAAAAATTAAAATCTAAATTTATAACACTTCACGATAAGCGTTCATCACTCTCATATAATTAGAGAACTTTCTTTATTTTGAAAGTATTTATTTGTATTGAAATAAACTCTTTTAATTCTAAATTTGATTTTAAATTTATGAACAAATAATAATAAAAATGTGTGTGCTGAGTGAGATATATTTAATTATTAAATTCAGTCACTGAACTCTTTTAGTTAGCAAAACAGATTATCATGTAGTCAGATTTAAAACAGTTTTAATTTTTTAAACGTGATATCAATCCGTTCTTGGATTTAAAACGTGTTTTTCCATAATATTTTGAAAGAGTATTGAACTCTAAAACAAATACTGAAATTCTAAGTAAGACGCCTTAGGTTTATTTAAATTTTAATTCAGAGACATAAGCAAAGTTCATGAACTTTGCATTTTGGGGATGCCATGAGAAATGAAAGTTTATTTTAAAAAGTATTTATTTATTTTTGCAGCATTTGCATAAACATACTATAATAAGAATCTTAATTCATTCATAAATAAAATGTACTATTCAAGTTAAATGCTGTTTGGAATGCATTTTTAATTTAATTTATTAAAAAACACATTTGGAAACTAATATAATATGTTTATTCTAGCCTAATTAACAAAATATTTTCACACAGTGTTAAGTATTCGCAGGAAAATTTTTTAAACTGTTTTAGCTAATAACAGTTAAAAGTTGTTTTGTAAGTACATAACAAAAAACCAGTTTTAAAGAATTTAACTCTATAGGTTAAGTACTCAATTTTTCTTACTGTTAGAGGAAATTTAAATAACACTAGCCCCTTCAGAAACTATAAGAAAACTTATTTAGATGCTGATCAGGATTTACATTACTTAAAGTTTTAGAAGTAAAAATCATAGTAAAATTGAATGTTTCATCTAATTATTGACATAGAGAGAATCATTGTTGACATAATTAGGATTAAATAAGGCATTAAATTGCATGCGCAATTATTCAGCTTATAACTACTATTAAGAATATAAACCGTCACTCAGCTACCAGTCGCATATCGTCTGAATTAGGAAAACTTCATAATGATGGTGAGCACAAATACATTTTAAAATGAAAATACTTGATAAAAAGCTGTTATCATTTAACAGTTTAATGTTTTAAGAATGTTAGAATGATTACTTAAAGAAGCATTCAAACTAACAAATTAGAGTCTAGCAACATTGGAGAAGTAATGTATGCCGTATTCTTCAGGCATTTTAAATTAGCTAAAGCTTTGATTTGATGCTAGATTAAATTGAACTTTCTACTAATAACAAAAAATAACTATTTAACTTATTTAACTAAAAATATACTCTACTAAAGTATTAGGTTTCTAAACTGAAATCTTGTATATATACTTAAGAAAAACTTATAGATTTGCATCACAGACTCAGTGAAATGTACTTTGAATTTCACGACTCTCACAGTTAATTTATTTATTATGTATAAACATGAATTTGAAAGATATATCACAATTAAAGCACATAATTAATAGTTATTCCTTAAACGACATTTTTTATAAACTTTGTTGTTATAATTACTTAAATGGTTTTAATAGTGCTCTTTTAGACGTATAATCTTTAATCACATATGATTTCTCAAAGAGCCAAAAGCTGTCAGCACCTTCTGTTCTGAAAGAGATGACATCTCGATGGGTAAAGAGCTTTAGCGTTTTTCCATGTATTAAAAGAAAGTATTAATACATTTTCTTTAATGATGTCATCCTGAAGAAAAGCAATTTATTCCTAAAGCACAATTATCCTGTAGAATATTGGTTCGTCGGGAAAACTTTAATCTTGTCTTCAAGACGAGAAAAAGTGAAAGATTGACCTGTTGCTGGACATGTTTTTTAAAAATTTTTCTGGTGAGACATGTTTTCGAAAGCATTTATAAATAATTTTATGGTAAGAGAAGGGAAGCACTGAACACTTTTTAAATCTAATTTACTTAAGATAAAAAATAATTTTTTAAAAAAAATCATTAATTCGAGTAAAAAATTACTTAATTATGTAAATTAATAATAATAATTAAGGAAAATGTAATAAATTGGAAGTAATTTTGTTAGAAGTTGAAATTTTATTTGGGGAATAATCGGATAAAAAATATATTTTTAAAATAATAAATTTATTGTTATATAATTTTATTTCAGGGATTTTATTACGTAAATCACTATTATAAAATGCATAGCGAAAATTTTAATATTTTATAAGATACTGCAGTACTAAAATATTCACAGTCATAGCTTTCTCGCTTTAAAAATTGTTTTGTGGTGTTTTTATGGTCAAAAGAGAGTATAGACTACTTTTTTAAAATTAGTTTCCAAAATAGTTTCTAATGATTCTCACACACATAGTATATTTAATTATTAATAAAATGTGTAGAAATTTATTCCCCAGACCAATTGAGAACATTAAAATATATCCTAATAATTTAATGTTTATTATTAAAAAAACTTTTTTGTGCATTTTACTATTAATTATAACTCAAGCGTTTTCTTTTCGAAATACATAAAATTGACCTATAAATAAATAAAGTTTGAAATATTTTATTTAATACAAGGATTACAGATAAACGATCTTTTAAAATACTTTTTTGTCTTTTTCTCTTGTACAATCATGAAAGTAAATTTAAAGAACTGTGCTTGATAAGTTAATGCTAAAACTAATTTTTATTTTCAAATATATGTAAATTGATTTATTTTATAAATTTTTGTTATGAAGATATTCAACCTAGAATATTTTTTTCTAATAAAATTTGTAAATATACAATACTTAAATCACATTCAGAAATCAAGATGATGAAAAAGTACAGACCATAAGTCTTCTTAAATTCACTTCAGTTTACACGCCGATTTCTTAAATAAATAATTTTTGGAATCTCTAATGTTTATCCGTATCACTGTACACTTGTAAATATTTCCATGAATACAGTTAAATACTTCGATTTATTTCTTTTACACATTTAAGAGATATTTCATTGCTTCAAACACTTGACAATTTGAGATATCCAAATGTGACCTAAAATATTTAATCGATGTTCAGTTGATAAAAATGCTGATGATGCTATCTGAATATTCTATTCTTTTTTATTTATTCACAGTATATATATTAAATCTATCAGACCGCAAAGAGCCTGAAATAATCTTATTCCAAAATCACATTATTCTTACATAAAATTTAAGATTCATTTCAAAAGAAACCTAGAAATTTATCATACACAAACTTTAAGACTTTACATGGGTTAAATAAGACAATTTTAGGGTTGTAAGATCAATTCGATAATGACAATTATAGTGGTAATGAAGTATAGTATTATGCCAGCTACTAGTCTCCAATATAAGAGGAGTTACTATTACATTTAAGGCTAAAAACTAATTTAGTAGACACTTATTTCTTCATAATTGTTTTATTACCTTCGAAAAAACATTAACAATGAGAAAATATAGCTGTCTAGTTATCCCTAATACACCATAGCCTAAAAAATGCCATGTATTAACAGAAGTAGTCTTTCTTTGCAGTAACATATTAAATTTTATTGCTCTGTATACTTGATATAACTAAATTTGCATAAATTGTTTAGGGCTCACTTGATTATTTTAAGGTTGCTTAATTTTTTTAACGAAGCTATGTTGAACAAATTTACTCTAAAATTCTACTTGCTTACATTTTCATTACCACCTTCATTTAAAATTATATGATTACAGAATTTTTTCAAAACATTTAATTCCCAAGACATGTTTATTTATATTACCTGTATACATTATTCCTATGTAATTTTTCTCTTACACTGCAACAGTTTCAATAAGAATTTTCTAATTTACGATACTAAACGAGAACACACATAATTAATAGTTTACTTTCATAGCTTCATTAAAATAATTATAAAATTGAAGACGTTTTCTTTTTTAAAAAATGATGCAAGCATTCACTAACAGAAAAAGATTATTTATTCGAAGAACAAGAACTTATGCATAAATTTGAAATCGGAGAAAATAAACTTCATTTAAGCAAATGTGCAGAAACTCTATTACCAGAAAATAAGTTAGCTTCTTTATGTATAATTGACTGTATTTTACGAAATGAAAACATAAGAACACATTAACCTTTTAAAATAAAAGAAAAATTTCCCATTAAAACAGACTTTTTGGCATTATTTAAATAGAATATTTACCATTTGTACAGCAAAAGAAACCTGATTTGTTTACGCATTATAATTACTTTTGAAAATTTCAAAATATAATATAAAAATAAGATATTCGCGAAAAACATGTAAATTAGTTAAATATTCATACGCAGTGCAGTGAATACAAATTGAGTTTTATGGCCTTATAACTCAACATTATATGTGATATACCTTTTTTACCTCATTACATATTAATGGGGAAATACATATGTAAATTTAAATGAAAATTATAAGCATACAGACGTTAAATTCCCTTGGCTCAATTTTAATCTTATAAGCTTTGAATTAGCTTGAATCAAAAAATTTAATTTTCTGTCACAACTGCTAAAAATGCGCTCCTCTGCATAGAAATTCTTAAAAAAATTGTAGTTCTCGTTATTGAAACTTTATCTGTGTCTACATAAATTTTTAAATATAAAGTATTTAATGAGGGCAAAATTACTTAAAAATTTAAAACTAAATATAAACAAAAACCAAGAAAATACTTAGTTTTTATACTATAAGGTTAGGGAATAAGTTCGTAGCGTTTTTACCAAAGACTTTTATTTAAACAAACAACAATAATTACATCAATAAGTTAATCATTTATGTAAATAAGTAAATCAATTATGTATGCGCCGTTGCTGTTTACAATCTCTTCAAAACCTCTTGACCAATTTGTTGATACCATTCAGCCAAAATTCATCTGGTTTGGTGTCAAAAAAGTTGTTGAGCCAGTTTTTAAGGACTTCTTTGTTGTTAAAGTTAATGCCCTTCATATCGTTTGATAAGGAGCTGAAAGGATGGTAATCGGTAGTTGCAAGTTTCAGAAAATACAGCGGATGCTGAAGGACCTCCCATTTGAGCTCTTGGAGTGTGGCTTTGACGACTTGTGCAACATGGGGTCTGGTGTTGTCGTGAAGGATACGGTATGACCATGTAGATCAGGTCTTTTTAGTCGAATAGCTTCATTCACCCGTTGTAGCTGGAAAATGTAGAGCTCCTTGTTGAGTGTGGCTCTCCTTTCCAACATTTTCCAGGGCACCAAGACTTCCTTAAAAACTGACTCAACAACTTCTTTGACACCAGACCAGGTGATTTTTGGTGGAACGGCATCAACAAATTGGTCGAGAAGTGGGAAGAGGTAGTAAACAGCAACTGCGAATATATAATTGATTAACTTATTGATATAATTATTGCTCTTTGCTTAAATAAAAGTCTTTGGTAAAAACGCTACGAAATTATTCCCTAACCTAATATAATGATCAATGATTTTGTTAAGGAATAAGCATTTTAAAATCTTGGGTTCAGTTCACAAATGCATAGATTACAAGAGTAAAACATGTGTTATAGTTAAAATACAATTGTTCACCAACATCATTTGAAGAAAGCTATTTAAAAAAATTAAGTAGATATCATTTTAAATAAATGAGGGAAAATTATTTAATTATAAGAACGATATAGATCTTCAAAACACAACTAAATAACTGTGTTATTATATACTGTAAAATGTTTCTTTTATAGAAATGTTTCTTTCGTGGTATACCTTAAGTAAAATTGTATTCAATAAATGAACTAAATGTGAATGCGAAAAATATTTTAATATCCGTAAATAGAGGTATTGATTTAAAATAAAGATATAAATTTTATTCTCCGAAATTCGAATAAGAAAGTCTAACTCGGCATAATATCCTGAGTATAAACTTGCAAGTTTATAATAAAAAACTATAATGATTATTTTTTAATAAAATAGAATTTTTCTCACAATTAAAAATTTGTTTTCGGGTAGGCCCAAATCTCTCTACGATCTAGTGGAAATCAGATGGAAAGAAATTATCTTAGTGATCTATGGTCATTAGATTGCCTACAGCGGACAAAAAGCGTATAGAAATATAGAAAAAATAAAGTGAAACTTACATATATTTTGAAAAAAACAATAGAAATATGTTGAATGAAATATTTTTAGTCATCGTTACTTTTCACTTGATGAAATATATTTTCAAGCTTTTTATTTCATTTAAAGAAATATGTAATTTGAAAAGTGCTTTGATTAATCTGAAAAATTTATTAATTAAAATTACATATACATGTAGATTTTTTGTCAAACGTTTTATTTTGAAAAAATATGTGAATAATCTAATGGTATGACATTAACAGTATGGCTATCATACACGAGACTAGATATATCTATGGTGATATGGAAGTTTGTTAAAAGGGATTATCTCATACTTTGGGAATATGTTCAAGCTTAATTGTGTTTATGTTAATTGAGTTAAGTATGTAAGTAATTCAACATCTGACAGTTAATTAAAAAATTTCACACTTTTTGTGACTCTTCATTACTTGTATTAATGAAGATAGACAAAATGACATTTTTCACTATTAATGCTTCTCGAGATGGGAGCCAAATAGTTAATATTCTGGTCATCGATTCAGTAGTTCGTGGGTTCGATTTTCACATCTCATGTGTGTTTTAAATGATTCGAAGTACACTTTAAGGTGTAATTTATTTTGTTACTAGGCCTCATGTGTAAAAATAAATGCTAAGGAATAAAAACAAAATATATTGTCAATATAAAATATTAATGCAATCTATACACTTAAATCAGTAAAACTGAACAGCTTTTAAAACGTTTGAGGATGTTTAAACTTGAATTTAATTGCTACAAATTGTAAATTGAAACCTTTGTGGAGAAATATGAACTTAAAAGGTTTCAAGGAAGAACTGCTAAAAATAAATTTTAAAAACGCTTTTTCTCTTTAAAAATGCTGTTAATAATGCATAACAGTTACCGTAACAATCCAAATATTCACGTAAATAAATAATCATCGACAAAAATTTATTTTTCCGTTTCAAAATATTTGGAAACGAAACATTTTCCTAAAAACATTTTTAACATTGTTTTTGTATCACATTATACACTCAAGTAAACTTGGATAAATTTAATTGGAAAATAAGTGCTTTTCGTATTATACTTTAAAAGAATTTATTAGTCTTAAAAATGGTTGAGAAAATGAAAGGAGAGGGTTGAATTTTCATTCCAGAATCCACTCATTTTTTTAAGAAAACTATCCAGTTAAATAAAGATAAGGATGTTTTAATTATAGAATTATAAATTTAGAAAGATATATTTATTCTTTAAATTAAATGCTTAAGTTTAAATAGATTATTTTAATTGCTTCGTTTTCCATTCCTTCAGTTAATAATTACCTTCATTAAGAAGAGATATAATTTTTAATGACATTATTTTTAGTGTATAATTTGAGGAAGAAAATTCTACTTGTGAATCTCAGTCTATGTAAAAGAGAAGGAATACTAACTAATATTTCAAAAGAAATTGTAATTCGTTTTAGTTTAAATTAGATTTTATTTATTTTGAGAACCTATATTAAGAGTGCTTTTATAAATGTTTCCCTTTACTTCCATATACATTTTTAATCTGCCAGTATGTATCACCATGACATTTAATATTTTTAGATATATAATATTAAACTTCAAAATCTATGTCTAAATATATAAATATAATGTAAATGAATTTACATTAATTAGAATTTTGAAGTAGAATGTTAATTCAATTAAATAAATTAACAAAATTCAAAAAATTTAAACAATAAAGACTTAAAAAAATCATATATCTATATCTATCTATCTGTGTGTGTGTGTGTGTGTGTGTGTGTGTGTGTGTGTGTGTGTGTGTGTGTGTGTGTGTGTGTGTGTGTGTGTGTGTGTGTGTGTGTGTGTGTGTGTGTGTGTGTGTGTGTGTGTGTGTGTGTGTGTGTGTGTGTGTGTGTGTGTGTGTGACAAAATTAACAAAATTCAAAAAATTTAAACAATAAAGACTTAAAAAAATCATATATCTATATCTATCTATGTGTGTGTGTGTGTGTGTGTGTGTGTGTGTGTGTGTGTGTGTGTGTGTGTGTGTGTGTATTTTCATCAAAAACAGTTTCCAATTTATAAATTTAATATATTTATTTACTAATATTTATAATTTATTCTATTATTTAATAATATAATATTGACGAATGTAATTTGACTAAATAATTACTAATGTAATGAAATATTTATTTAACGAAATATTTTTAATTATGTGTCATAATTGCTTATTAGTTTTTCTTGAACATTTGGTTTGTCATATAATATGTAATATGAAAAATTAAGTTATATATTACCAAATTATTTATTCCTGTCGAAGCTCATATATAATTTAAAATTATTTCTGTAAAAATACATTAAAGATATTTGCATGTTTTAACATACTTTAAAAGCATCGCTCGCTTTCAACCTTTTGAGACTGAGATTGAGAGACTGTGCCTTACACAGAATTTTAATAATATATTTGGTTAATATTAATTATCAGTTTGGAACAAGAGACAGACTACATACTTTTTTTAAATGTTCAAAACAAATAAATTCTTCTTACCAAGTGAAGAAAAGCTGTTTTAACGAAGTATGCTAGTTCATCAGAATCTTATCTTTACAAATGAAAACCTTAAAATATATCACTTTCTTTTCATCAGAACGGAAATATTAATATTAAAAAGAAATCTTTGTGAAAGTTTTCAATGAATGTAGTTACTATCAACTTCATTTCAATATATTTCTAAGAAAAGTTAAATAATTTACTCTAATGAACTGTTTAAGTCTCTGCAATTTTTGAACAGAGAGTTCTATTTCTACACTATGATCAATAATTCAACTATGATCAGTTCTCAACTTCAATCTGATCCATATACACTGCTAAAAGGAATTAATGAAAATCAACTAATTGATTTAAGAATTGTTACACACTGTATTGAAATGCCAGGGTATTACATAAATTTTTACTCACTGTTTACAAATGACACGGCGTTGTTTGATCGTTATCAAAGTAAGGACATGAGAAATCCTTTATTTTAAAAATCTTAGTCAATATTAAATTTGATTACTTATTTAAACTTACATAGACTTTTCCATTTAGATAAATTTTATATTTAACAGTAAGAATAAACCATCTAAAGTCATAAATTTAATGAATATGAAACATTTTATAAATTTTGTAAAATATCATATTTATGTGTTTTGAAAACATAAAATAATTTTCTGACATCTAATATATTTATTGAGTAAATTATTATATTTCACTTAAATTTTCAAAAATAAGATTTAAATTAACAGAACAAACTGTATTTGTCAAATATTTTTAATTCTGCGTTTGGGGATTCAAAAGCATAAAAATTCAATTTTCTGAATTTGATTAGTAGCCGCAATATATTAATTATTAATACAGAAATAAGCTTAGGAATCCTGTTAAAAAATAGAAGTATTGAAATTATTTGAAAATATTTTAGCTTTTTAAGTTTCAAACGAAAATATTATATAACAAAAGTTTTTTGTTTTAAAATATACTTCGATTATTTATTATCCTTTATTTAAATGCATCTTTTTATATGTCGAATCAAAATAAGAATCTCTTAAGCGGGTTTAAATATAACTCAGTAAAATGCATGAAAGAAGTTATCATTGTAAACTATTGATAATAATCAAAAAGAAATAAATCATGAGAAAATTTAACAGAATCTTCCGAACTTTTTGATGCAATGTGAATTGAAGTATATGAATTTCTAAATGTTAAATTAAAATAATTTTTTTTTAAAGAAATCAACATCATGAAAAATGTAAACTAATGGTTTCTTCTACACTTTCGTAATAAATGAATAGAAAAATATCAAAAAGTGTTACCATTAAATGGAGCAGAAAGCTATAAATATTTATTACCGTGAAGCGTACGCGAAAACCCTTTGCTGACTTGTTAACTTCAAAAAATGGTGTTCAATAAACCGATAAGTATGGATAAGCCATTTAAAATGGTATAGAACTTTACGCGAAATTTACTATGCAGTTAAAACAATTTTTATTTGAATTTATTTATAATATACATTTGAATAATATAATCTGTTTCAGTTTTATTATTTTCCTTTACTTTTAATGCCAACAAAATCTCATGGGAATACTAGAACTTTGATTATTTTTGAAAAAAAATGCATCATTTAAATATATTTTGAAAAGAAACTTTGTCACTCATGACAGCTGCACATTTTGCTTTCATTTCTCAGGTGGCAGAATTACAAATGATTCAGTTAATCTGTTACAAAATTTATTCTCTTACATTTTTTTTTAGAATTTTAACGATTTAACTTCATTTTATAGCGAGTTTAACGCAAATTCCTTCATCGATAATGTTTCCTAACTAGTAACGCATAAATTTTTAAAAACTAATATTTTTTCCCTTTTAACTATGCTTTATGCTCTATAAATTCAAATCATAACTAATATTTCACATAAAAAGACACATACGTGCATTATCAAAAATTATTCGTTATCAAAACGCTCTTTTAAAGGGAAGATTAAATTCCTATGTTTATCAATATTTTTATATGTTAATGTACATTTTATCTAAAATTATTTCTAGTGCGACTTTTATATTTAAAGTAATTTTAAAATAACGAATCTTAGCTCATATAGTGTCATTTTTATCAGTGTTTGCATTACGAAAAGACTAAATATTTAAAAAGTAATAATTAAAATCAAATGTTTTCATATTTCAGAAACAAATATTTTTCTCTTTTTTGTAGGATGTTGGTTTCTTTTACAATTCTGTAAACAACAACTTTTCTAAAAAATTTATACTTGTGAAAAATATACTTTTTTTCTCTGTATTACTTTGAATTTTTTTTATTTTTTTTTATTTTTTTATTTTTTATTTTTTTTTTTTTTACAATTTTGTAAGCAATTGTTTCTTTCTAAAATATAAAGTTCAGCGTAATTTCATTTTTTTGCATTTATTCTTGATACATAATTTCAAAAAATTAAAAAGAGACTAAATTTTTTTAAAAATGTAATAACTGGTACATTACGGAAAAACTTATTTCCCTTTTCATTTTAATGAATAATCCCTTGTGTAAAAATGTATTTCTTTTAATTATGATACGAAAAACGTTTAAAGTAAATTTTGACTTTTTTCTATTTACAGGTATAAGTTATTAATATTTAGAATATTTATTTATCCTGACGTTGTTCTCTTTTTATCAAAACTCAAATCTTAAAAACGTAATTCTATTTTCAAGTATTTCATTTAATAGTAAGCATTTCCTTACTTTTATGAAAACTTATTCTTAAAAAATTCTAAAACTCTAAGCATATATACCACACAAAACTTTAGAATACAGTTAAAGCATATAATTTCTTTAAATTTAATTTTAAAACACTTTTCTGTCTACTATTAAATTATTCTTAATCAACATATTGTTGACTATAAATGTCATTCATCGAACAAATTAAATTGTGTCCATTCATTACTTAAAAGGTATAAACTCATATAGCAAACTTAATTTTAAAAATGTGTTAAGTAAAATACAATCCAACATTCAACATATATTTCCTCCAATGATTAAAACTACTTTATCAAAAGTAATTAATTACAAATTACTAATTTAATTTTAATTTCATTTATATAAACTCTTCTCTCTAAACATCTTCCATACAACTGTTCAAAATTATGTTTTCTTAAAATGCTAATACTTACACAAATATACTTGTAGGATATTTATCATAATTTATTTTGTTATTCATTTCAAGCTAACAAGAAAATCCTTTATAGCGAAAAGGTAATTAATAAATATTAATATTAAAATTACAACATTTATTTTAAGTACATTTATCTCTTTCATCTTACTATCAAACTATCTATCTCTTAATACACATACGTTGGAGAGTAGAAATAACATGTGAAAAAAAATATTACACATCATATTAGTTATTCTCCTCAATAAATTACAAGTAGCTTGATTTTCATTTTCTTTTAGTAAAAATATATTTTTTGCCAAAAAAAAAAAAAAAAAATACAAGAACCAATTTTTAAAAACGTAATTGTTAATATTTAAAATCCTTAAATACCATGAAAATGACACATATTTACAAAACGTATTTTTCCTATGATTGCCACCTTCTAATTTATTATGAAATATAACAGTATAGTTTTACTTCAATAAGAAAAAAACTTACTTCAGTTTACTTTCAAAATTAAATTTTCATCTATTCGTCATAAATAAACTGAGAAATTTTGACTTTTGTAATTTATAACATTTTACCTGTTCTGTGATTTAATATACGTTTTTCCCATTTACTTTAATTTATTTATAACTGGAAGAAAATAAATATGGTTTTAATATCTGCTTTTACTTAGTTTTCGATATTATTTTATGAATGTATTTTTTCTTCTTATTGATAAATTATATTGATAAAGTTATTGATTAATAATATTTTATGTTATAAATATTTCTGTGAAGCTTTGAGTTTTCAATTTATCAAAAATATTATGAACTTAATTATTCACATTGCTTTGAAAATTTTAATTTTGCTTGCAAATAATAAACCAAGAAATATGATAATTTGAAGAATGAACGGTAAAAGGATTTTTTTCAATTTAAGTATTAACACATATATATAAATATATAATATATATATATATATATATATATATATATATATATATATATATATATAAATATATAATATATATATATATATATATATATATATATATATATATATATATATATATATATATATATATATATATATCGTAATAACATATTTTTTAATGTAGAAAAATCTATTCTTTCTACAGAATTCTATATTAAAATCTAAAAAATAACCCCATTCTAAGTTATTTAGAAAAATTGAAAAGATTTAAAAATTGACAATGCTATTTTTAAATCATAACATTTAAGTATATATATATATATCTATATACATGCATGAATTTACAAATATGTCTATATAAACATAAACACTTTAAATTTCTATTTTTAGAATATGTTTATTAATATACCTGAATCTTCATGTAGACTATGCAAACAAATATCTCCCTATTTGCTATACATCTGTTAAATAGAAAATACACACATAATTTTAAGGCTTATTTCTTTAACGTTTTAAATAAAAAATCCTAAGTTTAAATCTATTTAAGATGTGTATTTTTTTAATATCTTATTTTTCTTTAGGTATTATTCGTTTTAAATATTATTAAATAAAACTTAAGGATTTTTTATTGTTGAATAATATAAAAATGTTTGAAAACATCAACGCTTTAATGGAGTTTTTCTGAAGTTTTGTTTTAAATTATTCCTTTTATATATATTTATAAGATTTATTTTCATGAAATTACAATACTGTAATACATTCCTTTTTTAAAAGAGTACCGAGGTTATTATATTTCTCTAACTCAATTTTCCAACAAAGTTCAAGCTTTATTTTTTAATTAAATAGATAACTGCATTAATAATTTATCTTAATCAATATTCCAGTTTAAAAGGAGTTCTGTTCTCTATTTAAGTAATATTTAAATAAATATCACAGAATGTGCGATGTTTCTGAAATTTTTAGATTTTTTTTTACTATGAGAGTATTTAAAACTACCCTTTTCTCTTAATATAAAATTTGAAACTTTTATTTGCACAATTTTACTGAATAATTTTTAATTTTCATTATTTATATTGCCTATTTACAATTAACTTCAAAATTTATTAAGAATTACATAAATTTGTTGCTAAATTTATTCATTACAAAGAGTTATTGTAAACACTGGCAATAATGTATATGAAAATCATGTTTTCATAAAGGGAAAATACTTATGTGAGGGAAAAATAATTATTTTCTTTCAACTAAGGTTATATTTCCTTTATAAAAATTAAAATTTAAAAATTTCTTAAAATTTATAGTAATTTTCAAAAAAAAAACTTTAAAGGAAATTTTTAAATGGTATTAGTTAACAATATTATAGCTAAATGTAAAAAACAATTCATAAAATATAGCATCAAGTTGTTGGCCAAAATTGACTATTGTAAATTTACAAAATATCTACTAAAAAATAGAAGAAAAATATTAGATTTAAAGTTATCCTAGTGAAGATGTTTGAAGATATTTCATTTTAAACAGAGTGTGTCTTGCTGTTGAGACCGCGTATTTGGAAATATTTCACAGCAATGGAAAGTTTCGTTGGCAATTTGCCATGGGGAATAAGAAAACGTCGGCATGTTTTTATACGAAACGTTTACTTTCACAAAACGGTCAAACTATTATAAAGAAGCAAGGCTATCAAATCGATTCAAATCACCATATAAAATACTATTTTTATGGACATGAATTTACAGCGAAAACCATTTCCATAAAACCTGAAAGACAATTTTCAATATAATGGATAATATTGTTTGTGTATGTACAAAGGGGAATTCAGTAAAATATTTTATTAAAATATTTTGATAAATGTTGACACTTTCCCTGCACTTTTTTCTTTATATCTAAAATGTGTTATCATTATAATTCAATCACGATATTTTTATTCAATTAAAAAAATTTCCAAATATATTATGGTTTTATTATACGCAGAATTGCTTGCTGAAAATTGATTCTAAAATTTTATTTATTAAATAATATACTTTATATAAATGTTTCATTCATATAAATTTACCCAAGTTAGTTCATAATACTATAACAATTCTACTATACCTACGTATGATTTAGATAACTCGTTTTATGTTTTACATTAAAATTAAAACAAAGTTCAAAAGGTTTGGAAATAATTTATTTTTAGTATAAAACATTAAATGTCCATTTCCTACTTTTCCTCTGTTGAGATATTTTAATAAGAAATAAATACATATAATTCATAAAATAAATTAAAAAACATTATTTTATTAATTTCTTTTCCAATTTAAAATATATATGAAATAAAAATGAGAGGAAGTTGAGAATTTCCAATACAGAGATCATAAGCATAATTTTCAGTTAAAGAAACAGATTAAGGAAAAACACATTAAATTTACAAATTATATTTATTTGGAATAATAGAACACAGTCTTTTAAGCTAATTAATCTGAGGAGTGCCCATAAAGCATGCTATTGAAAGGATGCCTCTAATTATATATAGAGAACTAACGCAGTGGTTGTTGAAACTAGTGACGCCATACAGGTTTATTTAATTAATTATACATGCCATTTTTAATTAGTGAAATAAACCATTTTAATCAGTGATCTATTTAACTAGGCTAGTAATTACATTAGATTTGTATACTTTTATTCCATTAAATAATCATTTAGAAAACAGATAAACACTTAATAATTGATTAGTTAGATTATTATCAAATATAGCAAAACATAAAGAAATTAACTCAAATAAATGATTTTGAAAATTTTAACTACATCAAAATATAATTATACAAAAAGGACGAAAAATGGATTGTCAACAAATATTAAAAATGGTTAAATAACTAAAATTAATATCCCATATGAAATTTAATACTTTTCGATTACAGAAATATATTAATTGCTAAATGAATAAAAAATGATTTCATATATAACAATAAAAGCAATGAAAATGTGAAATTTATAAATTATTTTTTTTATAAAAAATACCTATTCCGTTGTTAGATATGGCTAATTTTTAATATTTCGAGGAATTAGTAATATTTTTCAAATTAAAAGTATGCAGTTATGTTAATATTGTTAAATTATCTGCCTTTATTTCACGATTACATAGGAGTTGATATTATTTTTTTATATTACAAAAATATAAAAAATTTTATTAATATATATTGCGTAATTTTTTTCCAAAAAAAAAACTTCCTATATAGAAATTTTAATTCATTATAGAACAATATATTATGATATACATAGTCCTGTTGTAATATTTTGTTTAAAACTTTTTTCCTTGTACTTTATTCCATAATCAATGTCATCAGATTTTGAGCTCAAATATCCTTGGGTTCAAAATTTAAGTAACAAAATCTATTTTGAATTGGCATTTAATTTTTATTTCTTAAAACTTTAGAAATTAATTATAATTAAATCATTTATCTATGTTTCTTATAATTAATTTTTAAACTTGGAATTTCACACAGCAATCATTTTAAATGGTATATATTGTCAAGAAAATTGCGATATGAATGCTTTGCAATCAATACAATTACGTGTTTCTCAGAAAATCCTAAAAGATAAACAGTGTAACTATTAATTCCTATTTATCTTACAAGTTAGGCAATATTTTTCTTCCTAATTCAGCTTTTTTAATTTAATATGGTTAGTTTTGCTCTATTTGAGATTTTTTCAGTCCAATTTCCGAATACATAAAATTCATAGCATTTTAATTCAAATAAAATGAAATTTTAATTCCAAATAAATTAGATAACATCAAATTGATTTGGAAAAGTATATTTAATGATACACAAACCTCTTCGCGTGTTTGCATACCATCAAATAATTCTTTTCTTGGATAAATACCAGATCCTCTTCATTTTGTTGACTCTCTATCCTGTCTTTGTGTGAATGCATTAGTTATGAGCCAACATCTTAAAAATTCAAGATTTTGTTTGATTAAAAGGAAAATTTAATTAGAGACAAAAGGGATATTCTTAAAATACGATTTAATTAAAGAATCAATGATAATGTTGCGATTTTCCGCAATAGTTACTAATCTAAATATTGGAATTAGAATTTCTCTAATTGATGCCTAATACTATGAACTAACAGATAATATATTTCTCATAAAATTTTAGTAATACATTGTAGTATATATTACAGAATGATTAAATCAAATTAATTAAAAATAAATAATTTTTACTATTTTTAATTTCTTGCTAATGGGATGCTCCACAGAATTTCGTTTAAATAATTTTACAGCAGTTTCAGTTAATATTTGAAACTCAACTTTCCGCATTTAGTGTAATTCGCAAGTTAGTGTAATTCGAATTTCATATATGGATAAATGGAGTGATAAAAGGCTTTATTTTAAGGTACAGTTAATATTCAGCTATTTCCTGGGTAGAAATATAAACAATTCCTTGGAAAAACGTGATGATTATTTTAAATAGCTTGCACAATATATCTTAAACTATTTCTAGCCTTCTACTGTTAAGATTTACGAATCCTTTATTCCCTAGCTTGTTTAATTTATGAATTGTTCACTTTGAAGTAAACTGCTAACTTATCCATTACGCTCTTAAATAAATCACTAAGAATTATTTTTTAAGTAATTATATTTAAATTTCAAGATTAGAGAGAAACTCAGCTAGAATTCACCGACGTGATAAGTGGAAAAAGTAATTGAAGTTCTGAAATGTACCAACTTTGATCGATAAAATTGCCTGGGTGAAATAGTCTTATATAAACATTTGATATCCTTCTATTGGCTAAGATAAAACTAGGAAAAAATATTTAATAAAATCTTTACCAAAGTGTGAAGATTAGGTCAAAATTGGATCTAGGAATATTATTTGACAGAAACCAGAACTTCAGAGCTTATGACAGAACGAATTAAGAGACCCAAAAAGTAAACTCTATGATGACAAGAAGTCAAACAAAACAAGAATCAAACAAGAATCTTCCCCCTTCGTGAGCAAGCAAACCTGGAACCCCATAGTGGTGTCTCCCTTTTTCAATAAAGGCTAAGAGGGTACAATAAGATGAAAAACCCCCTTTCCCTCTAAGAAGCAGCAAAAATATTCAATTTCAAAAGCGAATAAACCAAAACTGAAGGTTTCCAAATGAATTTTTTAAACTTTAAATGTCTTACAGGATATTTAAAAATCGTACATGAAGTTTAAAAAAAATTACTTTTTTGCTTATATCAAATTTCTGCAAGAACTGTTATAAGTGAATTAACTTTCTTGCATAAATTCCGAAATTTCTACCACCACTCAAAAGAAGTACTCGATGAAACGTGATATTTAGCAAAACATTTTCATTCCTTTTTTTAGAAGGACAAAACATGAAGATATTTTTTGCATTCTTTTTGCTTATTCTAAAAATGTGACTTTACATTAATACGTTAGCATCTGAAAAAAATAAAATGCTTTTCTTCCTGGAAGTGATAGCTAGAAAAAATATAAATAGACACTTGAAAAATATTTTCATCATAAGAAATGAAATATAGATAAATTTAAACCATTTTCAATAATTAAATATTGAGAAATATATCCTAAACAAGTGTGTTTTTTATGTCAAGATTACATAAATGCTACTTTCATTCATTACTAACATTTCTATAATAATTTAGAAAACTCTTTGATATATTTTGTTCCTGAGTTGGATGCTAACAGAATTTTGTAAGGCAAAGGAAATTTTATCAGCATTGTTGTAACTAAATTGTTTTAGCCAAACCTTTCAGTTAGTTTAATTTTTCCTTTAGAGTAAATTTAATTTTACAGTTCAGAATATTTTCCATGTATAATGTTATTCTTTATAAATGCTAATAACTGATTATACAATTATGAATGATTATAGAATTATATGATTGAATATACAATTATATATAAAATGTATAATTGATTATACAATTATGATTGATTATACAATTATTTATAAAAGAGTATTTTTTAATTTAGAGCTGAGAAGGAATTATTAAATATATTTTTCAGCAGTGCTCTAAAGACTTCAAAATCCAACACACGAATTGAGGGATGAGATTTATTTTCACCAAAATTGTATACTAGTAAAATTAAAAACATTGAGCTTTTATATAAAAATGACTGTTTTTGACTATCGAAAGACACCCTACTTATGTCCTCAAAGTAGTGGATTCAATCAAAGGTGTCAACTGCGATGGAATATTCAACTTGGTTTTTTAAATGATATAATGTCCTTCTTTCGTTGTGGTGTAAAAATTTAAAGAGAATTTTGCCAGCTCTGGGGTTGACATCATCATTCTACTGGTGGTTTAAAATCACTGAGAGTTTCTTCGAGTCAAGTAGTCTCAGTCAGCAAATATAAATAGCAAGAAAAATATCGCAGTAGTTTAATTTCATCTGTTTCACTTAAGACCTGCAGTTAGTCATGAAAAAGATATATCTCACCTAATTGAGATGACCAAGGTTTAATTAACTATATTATACATCTACACAAATATCTTTTTTCAGGAATGGCTTGAATAATACTCTTATAGATTTTCAAATAAATATTAAATAGGATATTTGCATAAAAAGTATACTAAAGTAAATCATCATTTTATAGACATTCTTACGTAAGATATTTATTAAAATAATAGACCTATTATTTAGTAGAGAGATTTTCAATGTAATTATCTTCTATCAAACATTAATTATAGATCTCAGTTTAAATTATTATAAAACAGTCTTTCTCCAATTACAAACCCTAAATAGTAAATGTTAAAATTTTAGCTATAAAAGTAACTTCTAAATGCTTTTTGATAAATCAAGATTTAATTAGTACAAATTCTATTTACTATTTAGTTTACTTTTTATAGTCATTGTAGATCATGACATAAAATTTATATATGATTACAAAAATTTATAATTTACATATATTTTGTTATTATATATATATATATATAAAGTTTTGAAATTAGATGTTATTACATAACAGAAAATATTTGGAAAAATATTTTTTTAATCTTTTTGTATTATCATAATTTTTTTCAAAGAAATACTTACAGAAAAGAAATATATTATATTAACTTAGTACATTATTCTTATTTTATCAATATTTTTTTGATAATATATATATATATATATATATATATATATATATATATATATATATATATATATATATATATATATATATATATATATATATATATATATATATATATAGCAGTTCATATTTTTGTCGTTAAATTTTTTGAAGGTCTTATCTAACTTAACTCTTCTCAGAATCGTTCTATCAGATTCAAATCTCGATTTTGAATTGGAGCTTTTTAAAATTGATTCTAGTAAAGATCAACCCTGGAAAGTGTAGGGATGCTCATATTTTAAAATTTTAACTTTTTTGTCACTTAAGATGTAAGCAGAACATTTTTAAAGTGTTTCTTATATTGTCCTCATATTAAAATTCAGCTTATGGCAATATTCCTTAAAGACGTTGCTCCACATACTTTTCAAAAACATATTTATATAAAACTCTATGATGCAGCAAAACTCTTTTATGAATGGTGTTCCAACAACTTTTAAAAAGACAAACGAATCAAAAAGAAAACAAAAACAACTGAAAACTTTTTTCTATATTATGTATTGAAGCTCTTAAAATAAAAAGATTAATTTCATTGATTATTATAGTTTCTATTTTACATAGTTCTATAGATGTAACTTGTTTTATTATTCCATCAATTCGAAGTGCACACGCGCGTTTCTAGGTAATTATATCTTAGTTAAAATCATCAACTTGTCACTTAAAATTACTAATTCAAATTTCACTTTTCATTGTGTTCATAGCAATCAGTGATAGTTTAAATTTTTAACTAATACAGTAAAAGGCTTTCTTTATTTAAACTGTTACTACTCTAATTTGATTATTGATGAATTATTAATTCTATTATATACCTTCATACTTAAAAACTATTAGGAAAAGAGAAATGAAAGCAACAAAATTTTCTTGTGGATAAACTAATTTTGGAAAACAGAAAATGGCTCTGTAAAAACTTAACTATAAAATGAACTAATCCTAAACTATCAAATTTTTAATGAAAAGTTAACTAAAAAATAGATGATAAAATTATACTTAACTCTCATCAACAAATAAAAAACATAGTGAATCTGTAAACTTCATTTCGTTGTACAGACATTTGAGATCTGCTGCATATTTGTGTTACAGTTTACAAAGTACTGGAAACTTTCTCAATTTAAAAGCTACAATGAATTGATTGTTTTAAAGTTTCACTTTATATCCTTGTGCTTTGAGAATTTTTAATTTGTCTTGAATAAAACCATTATAATTATCATATAAGCAATTCAGTCTGCTTTAGTTTTGCATTGCAATTGGAAAATGATTGCGATAAAAGGACGTGAAACTTTTTAACCAAGATTATCAGGAATCTTGATGGGAAACTACTTGAGATTCATATAGATAATACTAAACATAATAATGTCTAAATAGTCTAAATTTACTATGAATTATAGCCTGATTGAAACTAGTTGATACCAAGAAAATTGACGAGAAACATTAGTTTGTTCATTGATTGAAGGATATCACTCACATGCCCAAAATTTCTCATGATTCATCATCTTTGGCCTAATTGTTGTAAAAGTGTTCTATCTTGGATTTTAAAGATAACATTTATAGCTGTTAATAAACTAATAAAATAAAGTATCATAAAAAATTGAAAAAGTTTGGCATACAACTACCAAAGTTTTTCAATTATTATTTGAATAAATTAAAAGCATGATATTTTGTATTGAGAATTTTACCAGAGAATTAAAATTAAAATTTAATGTTTTTGAAAAGGTTCTAAAAATAATACATTACTTTGCTATTTGCAAAATTTTTATTGAATTTAAAATAATCTATGTACATTACAAGAAAGGAATGCTTTATTGTGAAATTTTCATTTACATTCTTATACATTGTTACGTATATTCCATATAATTTATAGGTAAAATTAATTAGAAATTAATATAATTCATGTTGTACAGATTGAAAACATTTTTATACTTAGGTAAAACTTATAAATTTTTGTCTTATTTTTACTGTTTTTAACGTGATATTATCATTTAGAAATTTTCAATGAACTAAAATTAAATTCTTTCTATAAATTTCAAACATTTTTCATTAATTTTCTTTTCATTTATGTACATCTTTTGAATGCCCAGCTAAAGCCGGCAGCCATTTGAGCTAAGTCAGCCTTCTACAACTGTTGCTCAGGTCGAACAACTTACAGAGGCTGCCCTTTTCCTCCATGAGGAGTCATAAAGTTTTCATATCTTGAATTGTATTCCATTAGAAGACATGCTGACAGGCAAATTTGGCTCATTCCCCCGAGTCATCCCTGGTATCAAGCTGATTGTCCTGGAAAACCTCTTGCAATTGGTTGCGAAAGATATGTTCAGACTACACTTTCCCGTTTCTTCAGTGCTACCTGAAGGGATTTATTTTCGAGAAAGGTCTCAAAATATATCTAAAATATCCTAAATGATAAAATGAACCGGCATCACCGACACATAATCTTGAGTGCCTGGGGTTGTCTCTTGAGGTTTTATACAAGACTCCTACGCTTGGTTTTGATTTTCTAAAAGTGAGTGGACTCGTGGACTTCGTGTTGTATATTCCTAAACATGGAGATTTGTAACGACAACAGAATCTTTTAAAATATGAGGGGGATAGTTAAATAAGAAAACTATTCATATTAACATATTATTCAAACATCATAATTTCATAAATTATTTTAAGTGTTGAATGTTTGTTAAATTATGCATGCAATATAGATTTGGTAATATTTTTAAGTGTATTATTATTTGCAAACTTTCCTTGTATTTATTTAACAAAAATAAACATTGCATTTTATACAAACTACGAATTCATGATGTCATTCAAAAAAATAATTATACCTTATTTTATAACCATTACAAATAATTTAGGCTCTTTATAACATTCATTAATAGCTTAAAAATAATTTCACATTAAAAAAAACTAATCGAAAAGATTTTATATTAAAATTAATATTTCGATGAATTGGTAATTAATATTAGGTGTACGTTTTAAGAGTGTATTTATTAATTAGTAGAAAAATTTAATTTATAACTATCCTATAGAATGTATCATTAATTTTTTCAAATTTTTAATCTATTTTTCATAATCATAAATTTTTCTCATTAGTCTATAAGAGAGCTTTCAGATTCTACATTTAATTTTTTTTTATTTTCCTATATTTATTTTTGTTCTATATGAAAAATCGTATTGGAACTAAAAGATTTATGTTTGCCAGCCACTTGTAAAAAAGAATCTCGTGCAGTTTTCTTTAAAAAAAAAACTGTGAAAATCTTCGCAAGCTGATTTTATTAGTTGATGAAGAAATCCGATAATATGCGACCGTACTCAACAAATTATTGAAGTATTTTCTTACAATAGTTCTCTTACCTCAAAATCAAGTGGCCATTTTACGTTGATATGGGTAATACAAATTATACATGAACACGCTTTTTTAAACTATCAGCTAAAATCAGTATAATTCATGTCTTCATTATTCTTCCAATATACATGATTAAATTTCCATCTAAAAATAACTGTTTCGGCCCTAAAATATAAAAAATAATAATACATTTAGATTTCAATGAGATATAAAAATATTAGTTTATTTCATTTCAAAATAGCTTTATATCAGCTTTAAGCTTTGAATTAAATAAAAAATTGTATACAAATTTTTTACCAGAAATGCTTTTAATTATTGATTAACCTAATTCATTTCATACACCTCAGCTCTTTATTTTAATTTACCTACGACTGGTGCCTTTATTAACTGTTGGATCCATAATTTTTTTTTCGTTTTAGAGCACAGAATTATTATTAGATCGCAGTTTAAGTGTGAGACTTATTTCAGTGTTTCTTACTTATTTTGTTTGATGAGTTTACATAATGGGAAATTCTTAAAATAAATTTGCATCATGATTTGTCCTAAATCATGAAATAAATTTACTATTCAAAAATATATAATTAAGTTTTATGTGCGTAATAAATAAATAAATTTCATTGTGCATATATATATATATATATATATATATATATATATATATATATATATATATATATATATATATATATATATACATACACAGCTATACAGCTTTTCAAAATAGCTAAGAGAAAGAGCTTTTAAATGATTATGGATTTCATTTTGGCTTGGATTGCTTACTTTGCATATATATATTCATTGTCTTCAACTGCTCTACTGTAATTATTTACGCACGAAGGCTAATTTCAATGGGATTTAGCATTTAAAGAGAGAATGTCAAATCCCTATAAGTATCTATGCCCAAGATGGGTTTTAAAAACACAAATTAATGAAATGAGACAAGACACACAGCAGAACTGTGAATACATAACTACTAGCTTAGAAGATATGAATAGAAACAATGTTTTGAAATCTAATTTAACAGATAAGTAGTTTCCAATTTAATATCTTGAATTTATATTGTATTATTTTCTATTATATTCTATTATATTTTTTATCTTCATACCTATTACGAAATTAACTTTTCAAATAAAATTTAATGTCTTATTCAGGAAATAGAAAAATCAATATGTTCTATTCTGTGTGTGTATATATATATATATATATATATATATTCATTAGTAACATTATTTTTACATGGACTTTTTGATAAAATTACATGGTTTTCCTTGCAATTGAATTAAAGTTAAAATTTCTTTTAATTTCTTATATATATATATATAGATAGATATAATTTGAATGCTGTCAATAACTAACGTAAAAAATTTAAGTAAATTAAGTATTTTATAAGAAATTGTGATAAAAAACGTACATTTTAAGCCAAAAGACTTAGTATAATTTATGTTTATAAATAATTAGTAACTAATAGTTAATGATCTAAATTAGCTATTGTGTTTATTTTAACTATATTAAGTATGTTTAATTACATGTGACTTTAATATTTAAAAATTCTCATATTTATTTTAAATTAATCCTTTAAAAAATCATCATTTTCTTAAAATAAAAATCTCTACAGAAATTAAAAATTTTGAACTTTTTGTGATAGATCATTGTATTAAAGATAAAGTTTTTAACTGATTTTATAGTGTGTAAAGATATTGAAATACGAAAAATTTGCTATGTTTGATTTGGTTTTTTAAACAAGTTCAAAGTAAGTATGAAAAAATTATTTTAGATTTAATCACTTTAATTAGACTCATTTACGCATACATTTTTCAAAAGAAATGTTGAACTTAGAAGAAAAAATAATTTAAATCTCTTAATATATTAATTTCTCTTGTGATGTTAATTGATTAGTGATATTTTCAATCATGTATTTATCATTGAAATTTGAACTAAAGAAACTGCTATTTAATTTTGTGATTTATCATACCATTTATTTGTATAATCGCTCCAAAAACAGTATTATCCGGAAACAACATTTAATATTATTACATCAATGTGCCTGAATTTCTCCTTAAAAGTTTACTAACAAAATGTTACTCTCTCTCTCTCTCTATGCTATCATTAATTAATTTATTGTAAAAATACCATAAATGTATCAATATAAATAAAATCCGCATGAAATGTCAGTTCTTATATCATCAAATCTAAATTGGGTTCATTACAATGCCGGTCTTATCAGTTGAAGCTTTTAATTAAATGTTTAACAAATGTTAATTATATATTTTACTTTTTGCATAGATCATAGCAAACAGTAATTTATTTTTGTACTATAATAAATTTTTTTCACTACGTATTGAAAATGTACTCTATTTGTACTACGTATTGAAAAGTTGTTTTTCTTTTGTTACAGATTCATACTCATCCATTGTTGCTGTTTTTAGAGAATTATTTAATCATGCATTTTGAATGAGTTTGATTTTTTTAATGTAATTATTTAAACACAGTGTTATAAGTTTCATATTACTTTTTTCTGTAATCCTTCTTATTAAATTGAATTCAATAGCAAGGTCATAAAAGACATTTAAATTGTCATTTACATGTTTTAAAGCCAAAAGGATTTTAATGTTTATATCTCCTCGGAAGGGTACAGTTAATATGCAACTATGAGTACTTCAATGTTTATTTACTTTTAAATAATGTGATATAGTAATCCAATTAAATAAATTTAATTTATCTTTTACGTAAGGAAAAAATATATTAGTATTACAATAATTTAAAAATAATGAGCATTGTCTAATAATTCAAAAATAATACTCATTATTTTGAAACTATTTTAATATAACTAAAAATTTTAATGATATTATAATTCCAAATTATGTATATCAAGCAACCTGTAATTTGATTTCATAAATGTTCTATATTAATTATAAAAACATTATGTATAAATGTTTACTCATTTCATTTGATAACTGAATACTAATAAAATAAAAATTACATCCATGAAACTATTTACAATTGTATTCACTTAAAATTTAAGAAATTTTCAATATTTTTTTTCAAATTCCTTTTTAATATCGATAACTTTGTTATCTATCCCCTACAAAAATATTTTTTATTAAATAATAAATCTTACATTTTTCAAAAAACTGAAAAATATTTTTACGAGCTTTCATTTTATGATCTTATAAAGAAGATTTTTCGTTGCAAATATCTCTTCGTTTCAAACTTATTTATTGTCAGCAAATTTGAATCCAAGGGGCCTTCATGACAATAAATCGGTATAAAAGTACACACGAGAAAAGAATAACATCAGGCATATAGATTTAAGTGATGATCACTATAAAAAATGTCTTTTCTATAAAAAAAAAATACTTTTTCTTTTTTTTCCATTTTTAAAATTTACTATGATCGCCTCAATCGAAATCGCACTACTCTGAATCGATTTTTCTTTATTCAATCATGTATATTTAAAAGCAGGTGAGCTTTATAAGCTCCAAACCTTCGCTTATATGCAAAAAATCAATTTTTCTTAGCTTGAATGCACTTCAAATATTTCCATACAACGCTCATAAGTATTCAAAGAAATTGCAAAGGCACAATCATTCTATAACTTGATGCCATTATTGCGTGTATTTCGATTGTAACAGATTTTCTACAATTAGATTTGGTACAAAAAAATATTTATTGCACAGTGACAAAATCAAATAAAACATTTTATAAAATTATAATAAATAAATGATAATTAAAATAAATAAATTGTAATAAATAAAATCATAATAAAATATAATAAACATTCTGGATCAATTTAGATTTTAAATTACATAAAAAAATTAATGCACATTTGAGTTCGGTAAACATTTTAAGAGAGAGAAATTTGTATCTTAACATGTTCAAACTTTCATGAAAAAAGTATTATCTTATAGAGAATAAAAAATGATCAGAGACATCTTTAACTAATCAATTACTTTATTTAATTATTTTTAATAAACTTTTGTTTTTTTAAAGTTCTTACTCGTGAGAAAAGAATTATACCAATTTATTAAATTTTCTATCTATAAATGAAAATAAATAATGTTAATTATTGATTTCCTACTCACTTTTACTAATTACTTCATAGTAAAGTGCTTGGAGCTTTTTCTTTAAAAGAAATCTACTTTAATTGTGTATATATACAAAGTCATTCTAATATTCTTAATGCTTTTTGGTTAATCTTACTTAGAAAAATGTATTGGGTTAGCAACTAAAGGATTGCAAATTTTAAATAAGTTTTATTTAATAGTTTTTGTATATGACCTTTTTTGCTATCATTCAGATAGTGTCATAATTCCACTTTCATAAGATTTCTAATATTTACTATCAAAAATATGAATTAAGTGTGGTTTGTGTCATATCATAAGCTTCATTAAAATTTTACTATTTAAGGAATTCTACATGGGATGAAATAAATGGTAGTCTAAGGGCTAAAAGTCAAAAATATATTCCGATCCGAATCCCGTGATTTTTAACTAGTGACCAAAGATGTGTGGGACTTTGCATTATCATAGTGTTAAGCGACACCCTTACGATTTGCTAATTCTTGACGCTTTGCTTGAATTTAATCCCAAATTTTGGCAAATTATTGAATTGTCTGATTAAATTAATTGTTTGATTCTTTCGGAGAAGTTCAAAGTGCTAAATTTCCTTTACAATCCCACCCGACAGACAAAATAATTTTTTTGGTGAATCTGTGATTTTGATGTCGTCTGGAATGGTTCATCTTGCATCATCCACGATATCTCCGAGTAATGCTGTCACTAAGTATTCACTTTTCAACGCCAATAATTAGTCTTTTTCAGAAATGAATAAATTCCGTTGAATTTCAGATAAGAATCACAAATAATAATGTGTACCGTAAAAAATTTTCTTAAGCTATTGAGACAAGAGATGGAGTTTCTTGATATAAAATTTTTTTTCAATACATGTATGTGCGATAAATTGATCTTCTCTGAAGTATCATGTATTCTGCTATGACAATATGGATCAGTAAGAGCTTTGATAAGAGTCTCATCGATTGTAATTAGACAGTCAGATCATTTAGTATTTTAAACAAGTGTGTAAGAATGACAAAACATTCAGTAATATAGAAATGATAAATTATTTTGCTTGTTTTCTGTTATAGAAATGAAATTTTCAGTTTGAATACCTACCAAGTTAGTTTTATTTACGTTCTTGTAACTTTCATTAACACATTATAAAATGCACCTTTTCTATATTAATGTGAGTATCGCAAGCATATAATGAGTAATAATTTGAGTAAATAATATTACAGATTAATACATTAAAAGTAAACGTGATGATTGTCAGTAAATTAAATTCTCAATCTAATGATTTAATAATAACTTATTTTATAAAACGGTTGTAACAATGTTTCACCATAGAATTTGTGCATATTTTGATCAAATGCCAGGGTATGAAATAGTTTGTAGGATCCAATTTATTATTACTGGTTGGACGAATCCACCAATCGCTCAACAGCTGGATTGAAGTGATCAGTGTTAGCAAGAGTGGTTGAACAACGGCATATATCAGTGTGAGAACAGTAGATTGACTAAGGGCCACTACAGAACGGGAAGGCAAAGCATTTGTAAGAGCACCGAATTCATCGTTATCAGCTATCAGCCATGTAATCTCCTCTCATGTGTTCAGCATGAACTTCAACAAAAACTGAGAAATTTACGCTGCTCACGGTGACCATTCCCTGTTTATTTCTCATGCCCGTACACTATCAAGTCCGATAATAGTGCAGCTGATCTCGATAAATTAGAAACTGCACTGGTTAGGGTTAACTGCACTGGTTATATTTAGAAATCAGTCCCGTTTCGAACTGTTTCCTGATGGCTACCATAGGCTTATTGTGAGACTCTTAGGTAGCGTGGGGACTCTGCCCTGACTATCACATGCCCCACAGGCCCACTATAGAGCATTAAGTTTGCAGTGGCATCTTATTTGAAAGCTGGGCCACTTTGATGGGCATTTTTTGACCAATGAAAATGTCATCAGCACTATTTTGATGACGTTCTACGACTAGTTGTGTCACTATTTATTTTACTATTCGCAGGGCTTACTTTTCAAAACGATAATGCCCTCCAGCACACAATACATTTTACTATGAATTGCCTTCAATTTTACCTTAGCTTTTTTTATTTCTTTATTTATTTATTTTTTTGACTGTGATGCCTGATTTTCTCCCATATAGCACATTTTGGACAGTGTTTAAAAGCAATTCAACCATCCCAGAATGTTGATGATTTAAACCAACAGCAAATTGCTACAAAATTCCGAAAGATATGATCCCAAAACTTTATCAGTCCATTATAAATTGACTGGTAGATTATGCCGAGTCCAGAGATGGACTCCTTATGATCAAAAATTAATCGTTGATAGACAAACAAACTAAATGCCTTTTTGTAATAATCTTCATATCTACCAATTATTATCGCAATCGGACAACTCCACGATGCAACGTTTTTTTCTCTCTCTCATTACAGAGTGTGTATGTATAATACAAAAGGTAATATAACATTCTATTTTTTATATTTTATGTTCAAATTTTTTAAAAATAAACAATTATGCACAAATCTGTTCTTGTATTCTCAAATGAAATACCTAAGTAACTAGAATTTTTCGACTTCAACAAAATAATACTTATAATATAACTAAAAGTTTCATATTTCAATAAACTATCAGCTTTTAGCAAAAAATGAAGTAATAAGATAGTATTCGAAGTCGAAATTTTTATATACTCAAGTGTGCAACATTCATCATTGGACATAGATGGTTTTGATTGAGAGTTTAAAAAGCTTTTTTTATCATCATTTCAGATTGTATTTTTGCAAAATATTGCAAAAGAATTTAATTATTGATATTTTGTTACATAAATTTTATGTTTTTATCTTTCTCCATTTTTATTTGAAGAACAGTTAACTCAACATTTTTTTAATACTTTTATAGAAACAAATAAAATTTAAAATATCTTTTTTATGCAGATTCATAAAAGTCACAAGTTTACTACAGTCAAATAATATACCAATAAAGAAACATTTTCTTTCTTTTTTTTTTTTTTTTTTTTTTGGCAAAAACGAAGTGAATTTGACAGTTAAAATTAAGTAGGGAGTCATTTTTCTCTGCTTTTTGTGTGAACCTCTTGTGCACCATTATTACCGAAGTGTATTTTAGAAGAATAAAATTTGTAACTTAAAAAAGTATTAGCGCTTAGTCTTAAGCCAAAGAGTTTTGTAAGCGTAAATATTGAACTTGTACATGTAATTTTCTTCACTCATTATTTTTAATCATTATTAGCCCTACCATACTGTATACTGTTTAAAAAATATTTAAGGGGAATAAAAATACATTTGAATTGGTTCCTAAGACAATATGCATACATTAGCCTAATTACAATCAAAATGATGGCGATTCTCCATCGGAGATTTTAGAGGGATTATATTTGATCTTTATTAGAATTTAAACCAAATTGCCCGCACAAGGGTAATGGGTTACAATTCTACGGTATTGGTATCAGAAAATGAGATCAATTCATCACCGCCCATATTTGTGTAATTTCTCTTGATGAGAAGAGCTGATTCGCTAATTTAATTTCAAGTAAATACCCCTTTCCAGTATCAAATGTGTGAAGTGAGATTACAGCATCATAGTGACAAAATTTCGCTTTTCTATAGAGAAACTAAGGAATGTCAGCGCATACTAGACAAATGAATGTTAAACTTACGAGAGAAAAGGAATGTGATCGTTTATAAAAAGAATCACTATTGAAATTAAATTTAGTAATTTAGCAATTCTAATTTCAATAATATTTTATTTTTGTAATCAATATTTTGTGGGAATATCTTTATTTTTACATTTTGTATTTTATACATTATATCCCCATTTAAATAATGTAAGTTCCTGTCTAATAACACTCGTGTGCAAAAAGTGACCGTATAACTTAACCAAACCTCATTTAAATAACTTTTCTTGTGTAATATTTCGTGCAAAAATTTTAAATTGCAATGAATATATCATTACATGGAATAATTAAGAAAAACGTTTAAATTCAAATTTTTAAATCTTAAGACGAATGGAACTTAGTAACACTTCAAAAATAAACACAAGTCCCACATATGTTCTATGCAATTAAAGTAGAAATTAATCCTTACGAAAAATCCTTGATAAATTTTTCCCTTAAAAGTCTTCAATAAATAATTCTTGGATATACAATTACGAGATTTCAGAACGATGTATAAATGGAAAGATGAAATTCATTAAAATAATAATATTCTATTATTTTAGTTAAGTTATTGTTTCGTTAAGATTGACCTTTTCAAATAATGTTTCTTCAATGCATTGCAATTGCATGAATAAGTTTTACAGCGTTGTACATTTCTGGTTTATATGAATAATTTTTCTTTAAAATGAAAAGAATTTAATTCCTAGAATTTACTATTTTTCATTTTTTACAATAAAGTACTTCGGTATATATAAATTTATTACTCAAATTTATCATTAATATATACTAATAATTGAAGATTTTACAGATAATTGTCGACAAATATTTGAATTCATATTCACAAATATTTGACAATATTATCTTAAACTTAAAATAAAAGCTGTTGTGCTTGAAAACTTTTTATTAAAATTTAGTCTCCATCAAAGTAAAGAAACATGAATTTGTCAGTTTGAAATATTTCTTTTCAATAATATATTGTCATAAAAAATTTCTTAATCTAATTTTTAAAAAAATAATGGTTTAAACTTTTAGAAGATTTTTGTAAAAAATTTATTTTTAAAAAATTCAAAATAAATTATTCTATTGAAAACAACAATTTCATTTTTATGTAACATGAATTTTCTGCAAAAAATTTGGAAACATTATCAATAGAATATTTAAGTTTGGTATATTTTTAATTTAGTTAGGTAAAAGAAATTCTAAGGAAAACCCAATTTATATTAAATCCCCATATTAGAAAAACAATAACCAAATAATTGGCAGCAAATTGATTTTTCAAACAGGAGAATTAGATATTGAACAAAAGAATTGAAGACTGCGCATTAAGCTGCTATATGAATCTTTCACGTAATTTTCAAGACAGGATCTCAACTGAAATGATTATTCATCCTCAATTCACTTCTAAAAGCAATTACAAAATAGTAAAAAAAATTCAATCGTCTATTATAATTCAAAGGACTTGCGAAAATTTAATATCAAGAACACAGATTTAAAGGATTTGTGTAATCACGAAAAATATCAAACGAAAACACCACAAAAATTACTAAGAATAGCGAAAGAAAGAAAATCTCTTGTGATAGATAAAACGCAAATCAATTTCTAGGAAATTTAATTTTAGTCTCATTCGTTTCCAGTAAACTAGATAAGAAAAAATATCAATTTACTGATGATTCACATATAGATTAAGATCAATAAGAGTTTTAAATTTAAATATTTCAATTCTTAACTCAAGGAAGTATAATCATAGATAGAAATGATTTATTTTGATTTCAATTAATAAGTGCTAAGTTTTATTTAAAAAAAACAAGAATTTAAAGACTAAAATAATTTATATGAGTTATTAAGTACTTAAGAAAAAAACTACATGAACGATTAGAAAAATCAGATAAAAAATAAAAGTGAGTTAAAAACTGAGAAAAAAAAAAGAGAAAATTCTGCTGATGCTATCGAATAGTTTAACATAACTAAAGCATAAGTTTTGAATAAACTTTAACAAAACTGAAAATTTTCATAATACCACATTTACTTAATATTTAAACATTTATTTTACTATAATGAAAGAAATTTTCTCTCGCGAGTAGTATTTAAAATATTTCACTAACTACAATTCAATTGTAGTAGCACACAAGTAAAGGTTAAATTAGTTAGAATAACTATTTGATAAAAAAAATTTCGTTTAATCTTAAGTAAATGAGATATTTAAACTTGAAATAGTATATATTCTTAAGAAATATTTATATCACCTCCAAGGTTTCCAATTTGTTTTAAGCTAAAAATATTCTAGTTAAATATTTATCTCTAATTTCGTAAATGTCTGTATAAAATGAGACCTAATTATATAAAGTAATGAGTGAAAAGCTGTTTACGCATTCTTTGAAATATAACTATAAAAACTTAAGACTATATTTAGTAGTTTTAATAAAACTAGAGAGTTTTCACACTCCTACTTTACCTGAGCAAAACTAAAATATTAATCCCCAAATAATGTAATTACAATGAGAAAGGAAGACTTTAATTTTATAAAAATATATTGCGACATCAACATCGAGAATCGCTATGAGTAATAAAAATAAATATTATCAAGGGTCTCAAAACAGATAAAAAATAATTTCACAATTTAGTAATATTTTCTACGAAATTATAACCTCATTATGATTTATATACATTCAGAAATAAAAAGTGTAAGTGTAATTTTAAAAGCTCTGATAATATTGCTTGACATATAGTTATTACGATTGCAATAGAATTGTAAATGTGAAAATATCACAACTTAAAGTGACTTTTTTGTTTACTATAGCATATACATAAAATGATTTTTATAAGTAAAAGCATGTATTTATGTACGAATTACTATATATATTAAAACATGTGGTTAAAATAATTTTTGAATTAATTATTTTAATTTAGTTTTACTTATAAC